>VWYP01023174.1:0-12414 GCA_013400435.1 Pycnonotus jocosus
CCCATAACTCTGCCTGAAAATAAAAGCTCCTTTATTTTATTTATTTTTTTATATAATAATTTAGAGGGAAGGGATTTGAATTATCCAGATACCTGTCTTCCAAACCTAGACAGTACCCACGAGTCAGGCCACTGAAGAATATCAGAATGACTAACAGGTGAATCAGGCCATCAAGATGTAATTATTTCTAGCTCAGTGGGCCCATGACACCTCAGGCCATCAAGGAAGAGATGCAACATATCAATGGACTTGTGATCAAGGGGTGGACTTTACCATGGACACTATCATACAGGGTATCCATGAATGTGAAATATGCGCTGCAATCAAGCAGGCCAAGCGGTTAAAGCCCCTGTGGTATAGAGGACAATGGCTGAAATATAAATATGGGGAGACTTGGCAGATTGACTGTATCACACTCCCACAAACCCACCAAGGCAAGCACCATGTGCTTGCAATGATGGAAACAAGAACCAGATAGCTGGAAACGCAACCTGTGCCCCATGCCGCTGCCCAGAACACTGTCCTGGGCCTTGGAAAGCAAGTTTTACAGAAATGCAGTACTCCAGAAAGAATTCAGTCAGACAACAGGGCTCATTTTTGAAACAACCTCATAGACCCTTTGGCCAAAGAACATGGCGTTGAGTTGGTACATCACATTTCCTATCATGCACCAGCCTCTGGAAACATGGACTGATGTAATGGACTGTTAAAGACTACACTGAGAGCAAGGGGTGGTGGTACCTTCAAACACTGGGATACACATTGAGCAAAGGACCAGAGGATTTGCTAATCAGGCTGGCCCTGCCCAATCAAAATTTTGCATACTGTAGAAGGAGATAAAGTTCCTGTAGCACACATTAAAAAATATGCTGGGGAAAACAGTCTGGGTTATTCCTGCCTCAGGCGAAGGCAAATCTATCCATGGGATTACTTTTGCTCAAGGACCCATGGGCACTTGATGGGTAATGTGGGAGGATGGGGAAGTCTGGTGTGTGCCTCAAGGGGATTTGATTTTGGATGAGAACAGACAATGAATTTAACTATATGATGTTAATAACTATATAACACTATTATCACTTCTATGGCAGCTATATGCCCATCAGTGCACTGGGCATCTCACAATGCCCATCTGTGCCACTCTAGATTTGGGGATCCAAACACAACTCCCCTTCAGTCACCACATTAATGATGAATAAATTGTGATGAAACCAAACAAGGGCAGCCTTGATGGAATCAGAACTGGCTTCAACATGTGACAAGACCACACACTATCTTTCCTGCCTGAAAGACTGCTATGATAGAAGGATTCCAAGGTCATGGACTAAATGAACTCAGCAGACTTTTATAGGGATGGCCCATCAACTAAGGGAATGAAATTATATCTGTGTGTATATCTATCAAAAGACAGGAAAGGCAATGGTGTAGTGGAAAGTCAGGCATCTGGCATGATGTAAATGGTATGGAATAAGGGGTGGATACTGTCCCCATTGGAGCTGGGATAGAGTTCATTTTTTTCTTAGCAGCTGCTACGGTGCTCTGTTTTAGATTCTGTTTGAGAATAATGTTGATAACACACTGTAGAAGCCCAGAAGGGGATAATGTGAGCATTCTGGCCACAAGCCAGGCAAAACTGAAATCCAGCAAGTGGAATCCTATCAATGCATACATAAAAAATGGCCCAGACATTCAGATTCCAGTTGATTCTTATCAGTAATTAATAAAGTTTCTAATAGGTATGGGAACACAGCATTCAGTATTAATGCAGTGGGATGCTGAGAAGCTGGATGTACAACCTGGACAACAGAATTAAAATCACTGAAGTAAACAAAGCAAGTGTTATCTGCCAAGCTGCTAAGGTTAATTTATGGCTCCTGGGTGAGTAGTGGATGTTGGCTACTCACTTTGCAATTAAAGACTGTAATGAAAACATTTTTGATGTTCTGAACGATCAAACCTGACGCCTGGACAGCAGCATGTGGTCCTTCGGTTCAAACGTTAATCCAAAGCAGAGACTGCAGTGCACTCACTCTACGCAGCACCTGCAGTCCCTGATCCAAGGACTGCCAGTGTATCACAGTGCCAGATTTTTGCTGTGGCACAAGGTGGAATTTCTGAAGTTCTAGTTGATTTGGCCCCACTAACAGCTGCGGTACTCAATACCACAAACCTAACAGCCACACTACCAGCAGCTATGTACTTGGCCATTGACAGGGTGGTAACAGATTTGGAGAAAAGAGGTATTATCACTCACTCACACTCCCCTTCTGATTCTCCTGTCTGGCTGGTGAGAGACAGACAGTTGTGGTTTACAGTTCATTACAGGCAATTGAATGCCAATACTATGCCTTTAAGTACTGCTGTGCTAACTTTTGCAGAACTGGTAACTCAAATTCAGAGAGCATCCCACTTGTGGATGGCAACCCTAGATGTAAAAAATGTTTTTCATGATTTCACACCGGGAACATGACAAGGCTCAAATTGTACTTACCTGGAAAGGAGTACAATACACCTTTTAAGAGACTCTTGCAGAGGTATAAGCATTCACCTATGATTGCACATGCTGCGCTTGCCAAACTTTTACAGTCTCACTCCCTCTGGACATGAAATTATGTAATACTCTAATTGCACGAGACCACCCTGAAAAGGTAGTAGAAGCAGCAACAGCAGTGCGGAAAGCACTTCATGAAGTGTAAGTTGAGATTTTATCTGAGGAATGTCAAGGCCAAACTGGCCCTGTCGGAACAAAAATATCTTTACTGTTCAACTCAACTGCATTTAAAGAGACAGAACAGAGATAGTCTGAGTGGGAAAAATTAATTTTGTCATTAGTCCAAGCTGTCAGACAACTTGAGCCACTGAGGGGTAACCTGTCCAGACTAACCCTGCCAATACTTATATTGTTTTCTCTTTCCAGGAATGATTCCAGCACACCTCCACTGAAGATGAAGCTAACCATCAAAGGACTGCTTATCTTTCTTGCAGGAACAATCATTGCCAGCCTGAACCAAATCTGGTTCACACATCAACAAGCTCAACTCTTGAGGGTGGAGACCCTCAGATCTTTTATTTATGCTAATCAGTATGATAACTATAGTACATTCTGCATCTCACATGTTCTCAGTTGTGGGTGCAATTTACTGTGGCAGCAATTATAAATGAAGGAGATAAAAGCAATTTATCCACTGAAATTCAAAAGGTAACCTGGGCTCATGCAACCAAATTTGAAAGGGAAATCCACTCTTGGTGATAACTAGTTAATTTCCCTTATGACCCCACCAAGAGTAAAACTAGTTTTTGTTTTAACAATACATAGTGCTTTGGTATATACTATGTATGCAATCATTATGTCAGGATTAAATCAATGGAGCTGTACTCTATCCCCTGGAACAGAGTACAAGTCCAATGGAATGGATGTGCCTGTAGGATAATCCCTTATGATTTAGTACTTGTAGACAACTTTATTGTAGATACAAGTAATCACTCTAATATTTGTGTCTGTTATTTTGTTAACATTATGGGATGCAATTTTATTCACTCAGCTCCTGTTATATCTTATCAATTGTTATGATTTAATTATACACTGATTTAAAACACACAGTCTATCCCTATTGGAATGAATCTCACCTTGATACAGACAAAATACTTTGATTATAATTCATAATGATGTGAAAGAAATCCAACAAGTATTGCAACAAGTGAAGAAAAACAGGGAACACCATTGGTAGGACATTTTATTTGGATGGTCACCAACACCAATGGGAATTCTTAACAAGATATTACACCCTGTGATTTTTTTTTTTTATGTTAACCTCTCTGCTTTTCATTTTGGTAATCAAATTACACATAAAGATATGGGGGATTAAAATGAGATTATCCCCAAAATTTAGAGACCACTTATAGAATGCATTTGCCCCTTTCTGTCTCTACCTCTCTCTTCTCTTTTCAATGGCTCACCAAGTCTATATTGGTGTTTGAACCATGGAGTGGTGTAGAATCCCAGAAGACAAAGGCCTAATGTGTATGTCTCAAACATCGATAGCCAGATAGCTGTGGAGCCAAAAAAGGATTGCTGGTAATAACAGCGGAGGATTGTTGGTAATAACACCCAAGGATTGTTGGTAATAACACACTATGAGAAAGAACAGGATGTGGCTGGACAAGGGGGCCATGTGGAGGTAAGGCAGCACTTTTCTGGGACAAATGTCCTTGTTCTAGTATCTGGAGATAAGCACAACACAATACACCACAAATGCAGGAATAAAGTCAAGAAGCGGGCATGGACTGTGGGAGGGGAGGAATCAAGACCACCAAACACCCCTGAAGCCCTCCAACCCACTTCCATAAAAGTCCAGAACAGACTGCACATGAGAACTAACTTGCATAGAAAGCAAGAAACTTATCTCCAGGGTGGGGAAAACTTATATATAAAAAGGTACCCTCACAAAGCCCAGATGGCACACCCAGGACCCTGGATACCCCAGCTGTATTGATGCTGGGACCAGGATTGGTGATCTCTTTTTCTTTCTCTCTCCCCCTCTTTACATCATATCTCTCTTCCCTTTTGCCCTATCTCTTTATCCAAAACCAACTGCCATGTACTTATATAGTAGGTCAGGGACTAGCATATCAATTCCCATGCTAAGTGTGTAGTTTAATAATAAAATTGTGATATTTTGTGGACCCTCTGACTTTTGTCATTCCTTTCAACCATGACCATCTACAAATCTTAGGTGCTCCCTTCCCCTTAAGGGTAGGACATCATACACACTGATGTTTTGGTTGTTGCTAAGCAGTGCTTACTCTAAATCTAGGACTTTTCAGTATACCATGCTCTGCCAGTGAGTAGGTGCACAAGGAGAGGGGAAGGGGGGAAGCATAGCCAGGAGTTGGAGCCTATGCTGGAATCACTTCTGGAGTTTGTCTCTGGCCGGGGGGTATAATAAAAATGCTCCTGTACCTCTGCACCTAAGACCTGATACAGGGCAGAGAAGGAACAAGACAATCCCACTGACAAAAATGTAACATGCAGGGAGGTAATTTTTAGGCTACTGCTATAAATGACACAGCAGCACATCAAAACAAGCTGTATAACTAAAAGCAGCACTTTCTGAATCATTTTAATTTCAGAACCCATAGTGCTGTAGGCATTTACAAAACATATAGCTGTGTAACCCCTGGGCTACATTAAAATTAATATACATAGGGATGACATTTTCATTTTAGAAACTTTTTCCACCTAGAAAGGAGTTTCTTGTGTATCTACGCTAGACCAAATGTTATATTAACATACTCTTTCTAAGCCCTACAGGTATAGCCTTTCTTTTTGCTTCTTCATTACTCTTACTTTCTCATTTCAGGTTTTTCCCTATTTTAGGGATGCATCAGACAAAACAAAAAGGTCTTAACACATAGCACAACTTCCCTAGGATGAAACAGTCAATATTTTCCAAAAATAATTAATGTGGATTTTATAAGCATGCTGAACAATCATACTGTCCACTGATTAAAATGATCATTTATTTTTTAAAAGCTAAGCATACAGTAGTCTAGTTTTTTTCTTTTCTAATGTTCAAAGAAAGCTGTATAGAAAAGCATTTTCTGTACCCTTCAAAGTTTCAGAAAATTTTACACCTCCAGGAGCAGCATATATTTGGCATCCCAGCTAGAAAACCAACAACCTCACTGTAGGATGCAGCTAAGGAAAATCCTTGGATCAGCTGCAGTCATCACAACTAAAGCTACCAGCCCAACGTCCCACAGCCTGGCAAACATCTGCAAGGAACCAGCGTGGCCACAATACTTCAGAACAAGATCTAAGAACCATCAACCCAGTTTCTCCAGAAAGAGCTCCCACTTTTCATGTGGGCAGAGAATTGGGAAACTAAAATGCTGTGTTACACATGCCACTTTCAGAAAGCAAGCCAAAGTCTCATAAGTTTCTAGCAAAGCTCCTCTGAAGCTGCTGCACTTTGACAGGTGCTTTTTCTTCAGAAAAGTCATACTGGTGCTGTGTGGGCAAGAACATGTTTACTTCCATTTTTGTGCTAAGAACAGAAACTGTCTGCATCAGTGTATGGGAGCAACATGTGATCCAACACCATCATCTTTCAATTTGCCATCATATACCAGTCAGTGCTTGGTGTATGCTAGAGATACAGGCTCAGGAGGATTTCAGACAGCTAATCAATAGTGCCAGTATTAATGGCATGTTTGGAGGCTGAAGGACTCAGAAAAGCTTCAGACTACTTTCTAAGAATGGCTTCCCTTCAGCATTTAACAGCATACCTATTGCTTCATTTTGAACATTAGCAGATCAGCAGGCCTGCCTGTCATTGTTTCTAGGCAGATCTCCAACAGTTATCCTGGAGTTCAGCATGAAGACACCAAAAGGTAAGATGACACTTTACCTACACAGATGAATGGACATTAAAAAGTATGCATGCTGGTCAAGAAGGCAAACTTTTAAGGATTTCGAGAAAAGCCTAGCTTTACAAACCTCACTTTGAGACCCTTCTCACACTGCCAGGGACTGGCCAGACTCAGAGGAAACAGTGCTCTCCTAGGATACCCTCTAGCCTAAACAGGATGAAAAAACATTCCTTATAATGTATGCACTTCAGACTGGGAAAGGGACCTTCCGTTCTCTATTTGCTTTCAGCAAGGGATCATGCTTCAAAACTGTTTTTGATAGCTTTAGTAGTAGTTATAACAGCTCTCAGATTTTGCCTGGAAAACAAACTTCTACCTCAGCCCTTTGGATGGGGAAAACATTGCCAGACTCCTTTGGCCTTCAACATTGGACAACTCATCTGTCCCCAAGACCACGTGAAACTGAAAACTTTTATACTGGGAAGAGAAAAACGTCCTCAGATGCTAAGGTTATTCTATACTTAAAAGCATGTGATAGAGGAGAGCAGGAAGGGTCAAACAGTTACTGTAACAGAATAAAGCAGCAATATGAGGCAGAACTGTGTGGCAAATCAGTATGATAAACCTCAGTCACCTTCTGAACTGCAGCAATTCTTGCAAGCATCCATTCCTTACTTGCAAAATACAAACCAGGAGCTACACAAAGTAGACAAAGCTCCTGGAAGTGTTGTACCAGACTTGTTCTGTCCCACTTCTGTGCCCAATGCCAGCATTTCTAGGCACACAGAAAAATCCCACATATCCAGTCATAGCAACAGCCTTCAACATAGACAAGCTTTTACTATGCACTCCATTAGTTAAAAAGGAACTGAAATCCCAAAACAAAGGTTCAGAATAGTCTTCTAATGCAAGTGTTAAATCTCTGTGAAAAATTCTTAATTCTTGGCTGCTGAAGAAGAAGGAAACCTATTTCTAAAGCTTACTATGACAGCTGCATAATATACCATCCTACCCTGCAACAGCAGGGCTGGACCAGACCATCTCTTTGGGTTCTGGTCACTCCATGGCCATGCAAACGTACATGCACAAGCCAGTCCCATACTTCTACTATTACCATGAGGTTTCTAGAAAATACTTGTGTATTTTTTTCATCTGCCAACAACTTTTCCAAACTTCCTAATCTCACTGCCATGCCTACTGCTCTCAACATGAATAAAAAGGGCCAGCCTTGTCATGCCTGCTGTCTCTGCTTGACAAAAAACACACACACACACCAAGTAAGGCATGCAACAAGTCTACATCAGCTTTTATGGACAGTTTTCTTCCCCACCACAAAGGTTAGAAGCTGAAAAAGCAAACAAGAAAACACCACCACCTACCTAAAAATATTTTCACATATTTTCAACACTTCCACCATAAGAAAAGTGGTTTTCTTGCCACTGAGGGGTAATTTAAATTTGTAAACGATCTTTCTGTTCACATGACAATTATTTTGTTCTCAACTTTTTGTAAACACTAGCTGCAACAAGAAACTAAGGACTGGTACATCAACTCTAAATTATGTAATTTGATATACTGGAAATCTCAGTAGTATCTTGAGTGCTAACATGAACCAGCCAAGAACCTATCCTCACCTGCTGTCAAAAGGATCTGTACAAGTACTTTATTAAAGTTATTTCCACTTCTCCAAATATTTCATATCACTGTTTCATGCAATCGGATGCCAAGATGGAATTTGCTTACTCCAGGTGCCACAGGGAATCAACATCTTGAATCAGCTCATATTCAGCTTTCACTTTAATGCCAAGGTGAACTGTATTTCAACAGGTCCCAGGTTGCACATAAAAATGCACCTTCAAGTGAAGAGTGAGGCAGACAATTAAGTGGAGAGGAACACACAAAGGAACTTTTCCCAGATGGGAAACAAATAGATAACCACATTCAAGTGCTCTGCAGAATGCAGCTGGGGCACAGCACACACAAGCAAGCCAATAGCATCAAAGCAAAGCAACTACACACTCATAAGAAATCATCACCAAGACTACCTGATGATCTAGCATCTCCCATAATTACCAGCCAGCTGGCCTTCCTTCATAAGCATCATTTCAGAAGATACCAAGAGCCCAGGACCACTCTACCGGCCCAGTTATGCAGCCACAAAGTCCCACAAGCCTGTATACTTCTTTCTCTGCAAAGATTCCCGAGGGTCCCATGTAGTATTATAACCTTTATGTCAACTTCTTCAGAGTTCATTGACTGAGTATGATTGTGTCCATGAAGTGGAAAAATAAAACAAAATGAAAAACATATGCCCTGGCGTGGGGGAAAAAATACACCACCTTACAGATTGCTTTTTAATGTAAAGAATTTTATGTGAGCAAAACTGTAATTTGACACCGATGTTTCTTTGCAGAACACTTGGATTTTTCACATGAGTATACAATAGCATTTTTCCCCTAGAGCAATGGCTATAACATCAGCCACAGAGTGTCCCACAGCTTCATACAACTCACGCCAGATAGGCGTATTTAACGCCCATCCCGTGCGGATATCCCGGCCCTAGGGAGAACCTCTCAGATCGGACTGCGCATAAGCATCGCTCAATTCTTCCCCCAGATCTCACGTATATTGTAAAAATCAACTAAAACCCCACCAGTCCTTTACGCCTCCAGCGGCTCTGGCTGCCCGTCCTTACTTGGACGGGCTCCTCAATCTTACCGCCGCTCCCCACTTCCCCGGAGCACTTCCCTCCCCTGCGCTTGAGCCCACTGGCCGAGGCGGAGCGAAACACTCATCTCATGTATTAGCCAGGCCGGGGCGTTTCGAGACGTTACTGCGTTTGGAGAAGCGACTTTTCAACCGAAGCAGGAGCAGAGCCCCTTTTGCCCGCCCCCTTCCCTTCGCTTCCCTTCCCCTCCCCCTTCGCGGGCGGCTTCTGCCCTTGCTACCGACAACACCCAGCGAGATGACGGCCGTTACGCGACAATCGCGGCGCACAGGCACAGGACCATACACCCCCAGGGCAAGGGGGCAGCTCCCGGAAACAGCGCGGCCTCCTTTGCCCCTCACCAGCGGTTGCATCTCGGCCCGAACGGCTGGCACCTGGAACCGGTCTATCTCCTCCATCATGATGGTGGAGACAAGACGGAACGAAGACCGAACGCGAGGAAACTCCTCAAACGTCGAAAGATTACGACAACGCCGCCACCCACCACAGGTTCTGCCTTATTATCGTCGCCGCCGAAGTGACTCAGTCGCGCCGCTTCCGGGCTCGGCCGCCACCGCCCTGCCCTACATTTGCATATTCATGAAAGGCGGGAATTCTGGCAATAATTCCGGAGTCCAAACGCTCGGTTCTCTGCGGCCTTCGCCTCACTGCCGCAGGGACGTACAATTTCCTCCCTCGGGAGACGCGGGGACGCTTCAGGGGGAGGTGGAGAGGAAAGGAATAGCAAACGCCGACACCGTTCTGCGCCCGGATTAGTTGCACGCCGCTTCCGGCGCGTTGCCACGGTTGCCACTATCGACTTCCGTCGGCCGGAAAAGTGTGGGGCTGTTTTGAAGAGCAGCTGGTGGCGGGGAGCCGCTGCGGTAGTTGGCATGTCAGTCAAGGCGAGCGACAGGCACCGGCAGGTAAAGGGTTTGACATGAGCGGGCATCATAGCAGGGCTGTGCCGCGCTCTCGCATGATAGCGCCGTGGTGAGCTCACCACCTGTGCTTCGTTTTTCAGGGGAATAGTGATTCACACGAGGGAGCACCACTATATGGCCCTGCTGTCTCTGCTGCCCTCAGCTCCTGCTCTGAGCGCATGCCTCAGTGTCACTGGTGTGACACCAGGCCCACAATGACATCACCATTCCCACTGTCACTACGTTACATTGACATGCACAGCCCAGCTCCTTTCCCTCTAGAGTGCTAGCTGTAATCCCGCAGGGCTAGGTGGGACATGGGGGCTTGGCACAGTCCCTCCTTGGCACTGCTTGCTGTGTCATTACATGTTATGAATGCTAGGAGACCAGGTCCTTAGTGATTTCAGCTTTATTAGGAACAGTCTGGGAAGGGTGCCCATAGGGTTCGCGCACACCACCACTGCTCCCGATACGGCGTAGAGGAGGAGGATGTCAGGTTTGTCATCCAGCAGATCTGGGTCTTCCTTCTCACGAGAATTCCCCAGAAGACACCTGCTGGTTTCAGGTTCAGGGTCCCCATGTCATTCCTGGCTCACTTTGGTTAGGGTGACGGAGGCAAGGAGTCTTGACTAGAGCTTTGATGTCGTCCGATGTCCCCTCTGGTTAGAAGTGTTACTTCAGCTCTTTACCTGCAAGGAGGGTCGTGGCTTGTTGTTTTTAAGGGTCTTCACTAGACTAATTCCCTCTCCCCTAAGTCCCATGGGAATCCGACATTTGAATACTAGGTGATGTCATCTTCCTCCTCATGGTCTCGGGTCCTTCATTGTCTCAGAGGAGAGGGGAGCAGTGGGGGCCATACCTGACGGTAAGGGAATTTACACAAGAACTTACCCAACTAACAACCTACCATCCTCATTAACTTATAACTTTGTATCAACTTTCTAACAATTTATTCTCTACACATCATGTTGCATCACTGTTCCTGCACTGAGATATGTCATCACTCTGCCACTGATACCCTGCATCTTCCATGGCACTTCTATGTGTTACCACCCTACTCAGGCAAACTAACATGTCCCAAAGCTGCAGCACCCCACACTGTCACAGTACTGTTGCATCCCTATGAGACAAGAGTCTTTGGTCATCACTACATTATGCCTTTTTGTCACTGTTACAGTGTATGACACTTCCAGGGCAGGTTTTAATCCACTTGAGATGTCCCTAGTCTGTCAGAGAATCTTTAAGGCTGCTAAATGGATAGGTTGAAATCCCTGTTTTTAATTTTTTTTTAAAAAAACTACTTTCAGTTATACTTACCTGTAACTTTTATCAATTTCCTTTTGTTTTACTATTTGGTCTTCTCTTAGTTCAGACAATTAACTGAGGTTATCTGCTAACCTTTGTGGCCTTAACTATACTCTGGGAGCAGTGGTGTGGGTGGATGTGTCTGTGAGACCTCACTATCTACCTTGCACTCTGCATGAGCATCTCTGTATGCATCCTCTCACAGGATGAAGGGCTCAGAGTCATTCCTGTATCTCATCTACTACTGGAGTATCAAAGTATTTGCTTTAAAAGCAGAGGCTGACCTGGTAGATAAAACCTTTTTCATAGCACGTTTAGGTCAACCCCAATGTATTTGATCTTTAGGTTGGAGAAAAGAGGATTAGCATAGGTGGCCCAGAAATAACAGAACAAAGCAGCCTACTTCCTCAGTCCAGAACATGTGCCAGAAATCCATAACTAACCAAGTGTGAAATCCCACCCTTAAGGAAAGGGACCACCCAAACTTTGTAAATGCCTGTGGTCACAAGGAATGACAAAACTCAGAGGGTCTGCAAAAACTCATAAAGTTTTATTAGTAAATTACACACTTGGCATGGGAACTGGTATGAGTCCCTGACCTACTATATAAGCACACAGCAGTGGGGTTTGGATAAAGGAGTAGAGTGAAAAGGAAGACTTTTAAAAAGAGATTAATGAAAGAGGAAGACAGAGAAAGAGAGAAAAAGACATCACTAGTCCTAGTTCCAGCATCAATCCAGCTGATGGGATGTCTAGGGTGCTGGGGGCACTGCCTAGGCTTGGTGGGAGTACCTTTTTATGTATAGGTTTCCCCGCCCTGAAGATAGGTTTCTCAATTTCTATGCAAATTAGTTATCATGCGTAGTCTGTTCTTTCAGACCTTTCTGGAAATNTCCCCAGCCGTTCCGGGAAAAGAACTTCCTCGGAAAAAAGTGAAAAAACCTATTTATTTAACAAACAAAGTGCTCACTAGCATAAAGAATGAATAATATGTAACAATAAAACCTCTCATTTTGGAGTGAGAAGTCCTTGCCATGGGTGTAGTTCGACTCAGTCAGGCCTTCATCCGTCCCTCACGGAGGTCCAGGCCCCGGTGGGCCGCAGGGACGA
>VWYP01023176.1:3980-32514 GCA_013400435.1 Pycnonotus jocosus
AAAACAATTGCATATGTGGCCTTGTTCTGTAGCCACTTTTGGCACCTTGACAAGCAGTAATGATTGGTATGGTCCCTTGGCTTGTCTCCACATGCATGGGTCTGTCTAGCTATCCGTCTGTGTGGTGCGTGCATGTGTGAACATAAAGAAAGAAATTGGTCTAAAAATGCAAAGGAGGGGCTGCTAAAGGAAATATCCAGAAAATTCTCTTTCAAAAATCTGAGTTCTTATATCAATATCCCTCATCTACAAAGATATTGCAATCACTGAAAATAAAATCCATAATAAATTAGTGTCTGTCATAATTCCTCTTCTTCACAAAAAAAAAAACAACCCAAAACAAAACAAAAAAACCCACCCACCCAAAAAGAAACATAAAAGCCAAACCAAAACCAAACCAAAAACAATCAAACAAACCACACAAAACCTCTAAACAACAACAACCCAACAACAACAACAACAACAAAAGTCTAAAAACAACAACAAACAAACAAACAAAAAACCCAAACCCAAACCCAACCCACCAAACAAACAAACAAACAAAAAAGCAACCCCAAAACCCGGGGAAGGTCTGTGAATACTAAAAAATAATAAAAAAATGTATAATTTCTTCAAGGGTAAAAACATTGTCTTGTGCAACTGGATAATAAAAAAAGGGATTTTTAAATAAATATGTAGTTGAAAGTCCTATCTGCTTTACAGAAGTCTTGATTTCTGATTTACTGTGTACTCTAATAGGTTAAAAACTAGTCATGATAGCTTCCCAAGGAGTGAGATATCCAGTTCACTGTCTTGAAGTCACATTGTAGTGGAATATCTTATTCCCAGTGGCCATATCACTTGACAACAGACCTGTCAAAATAGATTCTGCTGTCATTTTTTAGTATATGAATAGGATTAGATAATATTTCAGAAATAGAAGCTTTTGTGACTAATTCCTCATGTGAAAATCTGTGACATTTTTTCAATGAAAAGAACAAACTGTTTAACCTTTTTAGTGTTGTGACCAATATTTTGTATTCTCCATTTTACATTATACATACTTTTCTGCTATCTTCCCTCACAAGTACCAAGAACAGATAAGGAATGCTGTCCTCATTTGCTATACTATCAATGCAACGTTTTGTCATACAGTGCCAAAGGCACTCTTTGATTTCTATCGGAACCAGATTTTATCAACATCCTCTGGGCATTTAGACCATGTCTACACTTATTTATTAATATACATCACAATGCTCCACAGGGCTCTGATCTATGATCATACTGCCAAGCAGCTGCTTCGAGCATGCCCTTACCAGTATCTCAGTAGCTTCCTTATATTTTATTTCACCTCATTTTAGGTTTGTAAAATGCAAAACATCTACCACTACAACTAGTTTCCTTGATGTGAAATTCTTTATCAAGACATGACTGGTTTTTACAAATGGCAGGTTGGGTTTCTAGGGTTACTTATGAATATTGGTTCTGGACATCACTCAGAAATCTGGGGAAATAAATTATCTTAATATGCAGTACTTTAAAACTCTGAATTTACAAGGAACCAAAAAATGTAGTTTGTTGAAGTGAAAGAAAAAATTTACAGTGAGAAAGAAACTGAATAGAATGATGTGTGATAACCACACAAATAATTTCTGATTTAAAATAATGATCAGAGGATTAAATTCTTGAGACACAACTAGCTAGAACGGTTCCTAAATGTTTGCATTCTTCAGTAAAGCTATTGCAGCTGCCAAATCACAGAGCTCTGTCAGCTATCTTACTGGGTAGCAAAGGCTCATGAAGTCTGCTACTCATAAACAGTGTTAATATGTTTGTTATTCAATCCAAAGAGTTGGATTTTAGAGTGGTTTTTAGTATTTCGATATTTACCTTGAAAGAAGTAAGCATAGTCCTCACAAATATATATAGTGTTTGCTATGAGAAACCTTTTAAAATAATCTTCATATTTTTACAGGATCTGCAGGTTTTCTCCTGCATAAACATATCTGAATTTTCATATAAAATGTTTTCAAAGTAACTCTGTTGGCTCTTAACAAAAAAGCTATTCAAAAAACTTTTTTTTCTATTGATTTACAACACAGTGTTGTTCCCCCATTGACTCTCCAGCATTCTAGAACTCTATAACTTGTCTTCTCTATCTCAACCCCTAAGCTGATAGAGGGGAAGAGCAGGAATTCCCAAACCAGAGATTTTGTGCTTTACTTATTTATTCCACAACGAAAGTGCTTATTACTCTCCATAGACTGTAGAAGGAGTCTGCCTGATAAAATCAAATGTCAATGCCAATGAGTCGGTCATCTAAAATAAGATTATATAAATTGAATTGAGATGACAATTTGATATATTTTTTGTTTGTTTGTTTTTCCCCCTTAAGTAAAACACTAATTTCTTTCTAAACAAAAGAAAAATATTCTGAGACTATCCGATACATATGTAGAAAATACAGCAGTGAAGAAAATGCACTGCATTAGAAATCTCATTATCCTGAGATCTGAGATACATACTATCAGCTTATTACAGTTTTCATTATCTTTTACTCTCTCTTTCCTTTCCATTCAGACATGAGTTTTTCCATGTCTCATTGTGTGTGGTGTAGAATGGAAATTTGTGGATCTCTATCTACTACAAAAATAAAAAGACATTACAAAAGCCTCAAAATGATGAAAGTAGTGAAGGGCTCTTTCACTTTTCTGGTAGTAACTATAATGCTTTTGACTTACAATACTGATTTTACAAAAGACAATGAAAATGAGAGCATCATGACATCACTATGAATTTCAAATAATTATAACTTTAGGGAAAAGAAGATAGGATTTGAGGGATATTGTAAATGGAAACAGATCTCCCTCTTTCTTCTCTCTCTTACACTTCATCTTGTATTAATTCCTATGTCCCTTATAATGGGAGAACCTGGTAGGTGTCTCTGTCAGAGAGCAAAGCCTTATGCACTGAGCTGGAAACCCTGGGATTTTTTCTTTCATCCTTGAACCCAGACAAGTTCCCCGCTTGCATACATTTTGGAGCTCTTCTCAGTTGTATTTGAATGTCTATGAAACAAAACTGCTGGCCTGAAAATGGAACATTAAATCAAGGGAGATTATGTCTCATCTTCGGTTCCTTGCCTTCTCCATCACAGAGAGGTAATATCTTGAAATAGCACTAATAGGATGTAGCTAAGCAGGGCCAAGGCAGGAAACTTTTCAAGAGAATATGACTCTGTTACTCAAGTAATTCAAATATGTCTGTCTAACCTAGGGAGAAGTAATAATTCATTTGCGTAATAGTGAAGGCTTTGTGCAGAATAAAAATTAAATACTTCACAATAAAGACCAGAAATAAACCACCTATTTTCCACAAGTGCTTGCAGACATTATTGGCTTCTGAGAAGTAAATCGTTAACTCTCATGAGACCAGAGTTTTATTATAATTCATGCAAATATTATTGAATTTACTCTGAATATTTGTATATTTATAAAAAATGTTTAAAACCCCTATGATATTTGGTTGTTTATTTGAGAGCATCTAAGGTGGTGCTAAAGTTTTCCACCTTTCCAATCTTTATGTTTTAACTTGAAATACTTAAAATAGATTGCATATTTGAGATTTTTTTCCTCAGTCATCTTCTATTTTGGGAATTCTTTTGAAATCAATGGATTTTTTGCATCACTGAAAACTGATCTGTGGCTGGGGAATAAAATACTTTCAGAAAAGTATTTTTTATACAGTCACCTGTAAATCCATTTATTCTGTGAATATAGGGAGATTAGATTTCCCTCCTCTAACGCCTAGAAATTTCGCCTGCTTTTTCCCCTTAAACTCACTATTAGTCCTACATAATGTTATTTGTCGGGGTCAACCTCTTAACTTTGTCAAAATCAGTAGCATTTTTTTCTTCCCTTATACTTTGCTTTTATTCTTATAGTAAAAACAGTTAAGTAGAAGTACAACAAACCTTTAAGCTATTACTATCAGAACAAAATGCACATCACTTACAGCAGCTGATTGTTTAAAAAATAGATGCATATGCTTTTTCATTTTTTTGTTCACTAGAATTACTTTCTTCTTCCCTTCTTAACAAAAATTCTCTTCTTTTGATCTTATTCAGAAAGGCAGTAATTCTTTTTTAGGACACTTGAAACCCTCAATAGATGCTGATTTTTCCACAACATCTGCCATGTTCCTATTTTTCCATGCTGAACAGACATTTTTTAAAAGTAAATGCAGAGCAAAACAGATTTTGCTAAACCTTAATTAGCATTTTCATAAAATACTTCACCCATAGAATTTAATAGGAGAACTCTTTATGGCATGACTGGTTTAGCCCAACAGTAGATGTTGGATTGACATCTTACTTTTCTACTGGATGGAGACTTTTAGCCTTCATTTAACCTTTTATGTGCTTTAGAGCTAAATTTTAAACCACTATGCTCTTCTAATTGTATCAGCATTCATTTAACTTCCTATAACACAAAGACAGGGAAAACCTGATACTGGCTTGCCCCTCTTACAACAAATATTCAGTAGTGAATATATAGTGCAGTATATCATGAAGGCTCTGTAACTCAGGGGCAAGATTCCCTTTGAAACACTGGTACATTGAAACACATAACTAATGTTCATATCAAAAAACTTTGTCATAAAAATATTCCATATATATTATTTAGACAGAAAGCTGTGTTTACAGTAAAACCTCCTTTTCCTTCAAAAAATGACAACTTTTTAAGAATAATTTCTGTGCTAATAGTAAAAGCCCCCTAACTCTTCACAAATAGGACATTCAGATAATTTTTTTCCCCAGCTGAAGCTGCCATAATAATTTGAAATACATTTCTTTACATTCATTTTTTTCTCACTGTGGCATATTCCCACCCATTGTGATGGCCAAGCTGTACCTATGATGATATGAGAAAGCAAAATACACTACCATGAAAAAGAGCTCCCAGGTGCACCACTGGTCAGACAGTATAATTGAAGAGGACTGCTTTCTGATAGGAAATATGATGTACTAAAGAGCTCAGGAGCATTCAAATGAGCTGCCACTAAAGCATCTTTGAAAATGCAGGAGTATTTTATCAATACTGCTGATGGAGGTCAGAAAAGATTCTGTCACTTTCAGTATTTCAGTCTTGTTTCCAGATAACCTCTGCTTAATTCTGGAAGAGAGAAGGTTTATTTATGATGATGTTAGCCATTTTAACTGTCACAATTTGAAATAAAGCAAATAAGGAAAAGAGAAACATATTTTCTGTTGATGAATTCTCATCACATTGGATTGTTTCTGACATTGAACAAATATTAAGCATATTCTAGCTGTTCTATTATTTTTTTTAAACTTATTTAGCATGTTTCATATGCTAGAAAACAACTTTTATAATGACAATGTAAAGTTATATTTAGTTCAGCTTTCACAATTTTTCTTTCATTGATATTTACTTCTATAAATCTGACTTAAACATGAACTTTTTTCAGGTGTTTTGGGTTTTTTCCCATGGTAGCCTTTCTATAATGGTATTATTTTCTTAAAAGGAGTGACACTGGAGGAACCCAGCTTTGAAAATTTTGAAAGAGGTAATATTTTCAATTTTTTATCACCCCTGCATGTTTAAAATAAAATCTCTCAAAGCTAATTCTCTTTTTGTGCCACAGAAAAAAATGCATTTGTTTTCTTCCATCAGTTGTATTCAACCAAACTTTTAATCTCTAAATTATTACTATTCTACCTAGTTAATTTCTTTTTTCTTCTAGAAGTTGTCTTATCTGCCAGCTCATCTGCTACATAGACAATTAAGTATTCAGCTTTTAAGTACACACAGATCCCTATCTGTTCCTACAAATCACCTCAACTTTATTAAGATTATTGACATTTTCAAGCTAAGCTAAGGGATGTGCTTCTGTCAGTGTGTCCATAGCATCCAATCCAATCAATATTATGGTTGTGGATTGTCTGACTAAGATACGGGTGGGTTTGCTCAAATTTCATTGTTGTTGGGATTTTTTGTTGTTATTTGTTTTGGTTTAGGTTTGGAGGTTTTGTTTAGTTAGTTTTTGATTTGTTTGTTAGTTTAGGTAGTTGGCTTAGTTGAGGGTTTGTATTGGTTTCCCACAAAAACTTTCAGCTGATCACATGCTGAAGCTCTGGAATTAGACTCTTCCTGTCTCCCTGGAATTAGAGTTCTGCAAAAACCCAGGGTGCCCTGTGTTACCAAGTGCCTTATACAGCTGAAGGTTGTTCTGAAATGTCTCTTAATTGAGCTTGATCTTTGCAGATCAGTGCACTTCACAGGCACATTTCTATAGTGGAAGAACACTGAAAAAAAATACTGACTCCTTGTTGTGTTCAGCAGAGCTTGTGTTAGGCCAGACTGCCCAAGGCTGCCTGACAGAAACTAGAATATGTCGAACACATTAAGGAAGGATTTTGTTTGTTTTGTTTTATCTTTTAATTAGCTCAATACTTGAAAATACAGCTCGGAGGTCAGATAAGCATATGGAGGGCTCATCTCAAACCTTGCCTAGTTAAAACTTCTTCCAAGTTCATTTTATCTGAATAATTCTATTGTTTAATTATGTATTTGTTAACTGGGACCAAAATATCTTTCAACAGATACCCTCTGGGGGAAGATGAGGGAAGTCTAAGAATGAAATACCTCATCTGCCTAGCTTCCAGAATTATAGATTCTTCACAGAAACACTTCCATCTGTTATCATATGTTACCCAAGAAAGCACTTTGTGAACAGGATGCTTTGTAACTTACTTTCTTGCAGAGAAACTGAAGAAAGTGAAAAGCTGGGCATTCAAGTATCTCTTACCTGTCTTCTAACTGGGAATACAACTGTTCTGTTTGTGCCTAGACCTGCCTAGAATGGCCAAGCAGAAAGCTGCAAGCACTTTGAAGCTGCTGGTTTGATTTCCCTTTGATTCTGGTCATACTGATGTAAAAGTCTGGAGGCATTTTTCACCCTCATTATTCAAGTTTCATGTTGTTTGACTGTCTTGTTTTATTTAGGTAGAAAACGTGGATCAAAGTAAAAACAAAATGTAGCTGCTTTTTAGGTTAAAAAAAAAAGTTAATATAGTTATAATTTATTTATTTATTCACAGCATTAGACACTCTTTCCTCCCTTCATCAGTTTCTTTACTTCATCTTTAGTTCCATTTTGGTGTCTCTTTTTCTCCCAGGTAGATATACCTTACTTTCCTTTCTTACGTATTTTTCTTGTCTCAAGTGTAATTGCTGTATTTGTTATAGGAATCCCTCTCATACATAGATCTCACAATCATAGTTTGGTTTTCCTCTCTCAAATTTTGATTTTTGAAAGTGAATATACATCTGATTTGGAAGATTTTAGAAGCTAGTAGCAATCATTCATTGTTAAGCTAAGAGAAAAAAGTATTTACTCTGAATTCCCATGAGCTCACTCATAAAACAGAGGTGATGCCAAACAGTTCTTACCTTGCATTATAAATTCCAGAGACTCTGCATCTTAAGCATCATTTCAGTTCTTCTTGCAGTTTTTTATGACATGAAGTGCAAGATTCTTAGTGTTTGTTGCCAGTGTAGTAGTCATAATACAGGGAGATGGCAGAAGAGATTTTGCACTTTTAGAGTCCAGATGCATTACTGATAGAGATAACAGGGCTGGTCTTGTGTGCACAGCTACTTCTTTAGTCAGTAATTCCTGGGGTGATATAGGACCTCACCAGACAGTCATCTGAAAATACGACTTAATAAACTGTCTTGAGAAAATGGAATACTTGGAAAGAGGGAGCTGACCAAATCTTCCGATTCAATATTTCTCTCATATTGCAGCAGTCATCCAGGGCTTAATTTGGGCAGCTCTAGAATTCCACATGTACATGACCTGCTGTGCCCAGCCCAATTTCTACACCCAAATGTTTTGACTGAACAAATAGATTGAGAGATTGAGAGAATATATTGGGAGCAGTGCTGAGAAGAAGGACTTGAGGTAGCTGGTGGATGAGAAACTCAACATGACCCAGAAATATGCACCCAGAAATCCAACCATATCCTGGGCTGCATAAAAGAGTCTTGACTGGCGAGACAAGATGATTCACCTCCTCTACTCAGCTCTCAAGAGATCCCACAATGGAGTACTACATCCAGCTCTGGGGTCTCCAACATAAGAAGGACATGGACCTCTTGGAGTGAGCCCATATGAGGAGCAAGAAGATGATGTTTTATCTCAGCCTCCAGCACCTCTCCTATGGAGACAGGTTGAGAGAATTGGATTTATTCAGCCTGGAGAAAAGAAAGGTCTGGTAAGACCTTCCAGTACCTAAAGGAGAGTTACAGGAAAGTGTGAGAACTTTTTACAATGGCTTGTAGTAATAGGACTAGGGTTAATTACTTTAAACTGAAAGATGGTAAATTTAGATTAGCTATTAAAAGGAAATTCTTTACTGTGAGGGTGGTGAGGCAGCAGAACAGGTTGCCCAGAGAAAATGTGGCTGCTCCATCCCTGGTAGTTCAGACCAACTTAGATGGGATTTTGAAAAACCTGGTCTAGTGAAAGAGGTCTCTGTCCACGACAGGGAGCTTAGAACTAGATGATCTCTAAGTCTCCTTCCACCTCAAACCATTCTGCAATTCTTTGATAAACACCCTCAGTGACATGTCCCAAATATGGAAAGGCTTATATGATAAATTTACCTTGGTTTTCCTCATCTCATACAGAATAACTAGAAATTAATAAAAAATTTCCTCTTGCATAACTAATGTCAGTGAACTTTGTCACAAGAAATTTTGGGTTCTGGATTTGCAGGGATGTGGGTGAAATTCAATGCAAAACTTGGATAAAATCTTTCAAAAGCAACACAATTGAATAGAACTAGGGAAATTCCATCATAAAAGTTGAAAACAACTTTATTTTGTAGCCAGCAGTCTTATTTTGCAGCTGTTTGTTATTGCAGGTCTTCTCTCATATCACCCCAGTATTGTCACATTTCATTGTGTAATTTTTCTAGAGGGGGTACTTAATTATGTGTATGGTCACACTGTGTATATGATTTTGCTGTTCTATGGTCTGTGTATATGTGACTGTATTACAAACTACCAAGGATGCATTCTTCCCACAAAGTGTGAATGAGTTTGCTATCTCCTGTTTTTCACAGTAAGCACCATGAAGTTTTAAGCTACCTCCCTGAGAACAGTCATATTGGTTGGTCTTCAGTATCAGAAAAATTGTAGTGATATTTCATTGGTCCCACAAGAAAATCTCAAGGAAAATTTCAAAACTAGCCAAGACTTTGTCTCATGGTAGAGAGAATATTTAGCACAGGGCTTGTTGCTCTTTCCACCTCTTTGTCCAGTTTATCAATAGATGGCAGCAAATAGCCCTTTTACCTCTGATCTCCAGCCCAGAGGGTTATACACAAGTATTTATTTAGAGACCTTTTCTGTTTCTTACTTTCTTTCTGAGATATTCACGTACAAGACTGTTACAATGTACATGTTACAATACTTAGCCTATACAATGTACACATCTTCAGTATGTAACTTCTTCACCAGATCCTCCCTGGGGAGAATTCATAGAGTTTCACTGAGAACTGTAAACAGTTCCTGCTAAATGCAAGCTAGCAGGGAAGTGTGTATGCATCCTGTAGAAATTCACTGAAATAATTCAGTGACAGATTGAAATATCCCATGTTTAAGTTCCCATTTACTGACAGGCTGCAAGACTCAGTCCCTAAAAATCAAGACCGTAATCTATACTTTTGATTTTTTTTTTCATATGTTCCTCAGTTTCAAGTTTTGAAAAAGTTTTTCTCTACTTAGACATTTGCAGCATTCCTTGTGCGGCTCATCCTAGAAAAGCCCCTTGAGCCTAATCAGTCTGGATAGAAAGAATGTGTATTTATTCCTGAGGGGAAAATGCTTTCTAAAGCTACAGAATATCTTGGCAGATTTCACTCTATGTGCTCAGAAATATTTTTTTCGCTTCCTATAACTGTGTCCTGAGAAGCTTTTGCTTTCAGGTTTTGGAAGGAAATGGGAAGGGAAGGGATATAATATGAATCATGGCATTCATTAAAAGAAGCATGACCAGGAGGTTCAGGGAGGAGACTGTGCCCCACCACTGCCTTGTGAGACCCCACCTGCAGTGCTGCATCCTGCTCTGGGGTCCCCAGGAAAAAAGAAACATGGACCTGTAGGAGAGAGTCCAGAGGAGGGTCAAATAAATAATCAGAGGGCTGGGGCACCTTTCCTATGAAAACAGCTAAGAGAGACCTGCAATTAAACCCGGAGAAGGAAAGGGTCTGGGGAAACCTTCTAGCAGCCTTCCAGTATCTAAAAAGGGCTTAAAAAATCAGAAAAATGATTTTTACACAGGCAGATTGTGACAGGACAAGGAGCAAAGTTTTTTAACACAAATAATGAGAGATTTAGAGTAGAGAATAGTAAGAAATTCTTTACTGTGAGGGTGATGAGGCACAGGAACAGGTTGCCCAGAGATGCTGTGGATGTTCCATTCCTAGATATGTTTAAGGCCAGACTGGATGGGGCTCTGAGAAACCTGCTCCAAAGGAAGTGCTTGCTCAGGCAGCAGCAGGAGAAGCAGATGACCTTTCAGTTCCTTCCAACCCAAGCTGCTATCCTGCAATTCAATAATTTCTCAGCTTTGCTGAGAATCACCTTTGGAGTCAGTTTCCTGATACCTGAGCTAGCAGAGCTTTCTTTAACTCACAGTGCAGTAAGTGTACTTTTTCTCACAGTGTGTTGCTATGATGATGCTCTTGGGATATAAAAAGAAGAGAGCAAAAAAAGAGTAACAGCTAAAAATATTTTGATGCAGTGTATATTAAAAAGCTGAAAATAAAAGGGAAAAAAACCCTTAAAATATCAGCTTTTGTGACACCTCTATATAACAAAAGGAATTAATTTAACTGAGAACCATAGGCCAGACATGTCCCTAATAAAAAAAGGACAGGAAGAAATGCTAAGTGCTCGTGTGAGATCCCATGCAGTTTGAAGACTTAATTTACTATCTTAATACATCCAAATAAATTGAAAAATTACATGAATCACATTTTTTTTCATAGACATAACTTTTAATTTTTAAAATAAAAATATGCGGGGGATGTTTTTTGTTGGGAATCTCAATTCATCCTGGATGATTTTGCAAAAAAAAAAAAAGTCATTAATTACTTTTTTAAAAAGGTGGATATTATTAGAGAGGAAGAGAGAAAAAAATTAAAAGAACAGTACATCCTTTAAAAATATCCTGGAAATGATAGCTGTTGAATGCTCATTTAAACAATTACCGATGTGAAATGGATTTAACACAGGTTGTGTAATTTACTGTCTGGCAGTGCTTGGTTACTGAATTAGGACAACAAAATTATTGAGATTTGGAAATGAAAATTAGAGTTTGTCTTCATTTACTCAAGATGTCCTCCATTTGTAACTCAAATTTTATTTACACATATTGAATTTTTTATAAATTATTTTTCTACACTAGTTATAATTTTCTCTTTTGAGATTTAATGTCATATGTGAAATTAATTGCTACATCTTGAGCCAATGTTGTGAAGGAATTGAAAAATGCTGTATTCAATGTTCAGGACATTGCTGTTTTTGTCCTTGGTACATTATCTGTGACAGAACAAAGACGTTGCCAGCAAAACAAATACACTTGCATGAAATCAGAGAGGCTGAATTGCCAGTGACCAGTCCATCACTTCCTAATTAGTTTTATTTTCTGTTTCCTTAAATTGTCATGTTTTGATTTTTTTTTTTTGAGAAAATATTATGTGAAAACCCACCACTGTGATACTATTAGGCAAATAAATGTATTTCATTGTTGTTGTAATGTATTGAGCCTGACTGCTTTCCAGGTGCACACCAAAGCTACTCTATCACTCTTCCTTCTCAATTGGATAGGGGAGAGAAAACAAAACTAAAGGCTCGTGGGTTGAGATAAGGACAGGGAAATCAGTCACCTGCTGTCTTGTGCTAAATGGACACAGATTAAGGGAAAATTAATTTATTATGTGTCAATGTGGACTAGGATTATAAGTGAAACCATATCTTAAAACAACTTGTCCCCAGGCCCTCCCTTCCTCCTGGGCTGAACTTCAGTCTCAATTTTCTCTATCTCCTCCCCTCAAGAGCACTAGGGGACAGGTAATGGAGGGGGCTGAGGTTGGTTCCTCACATACTCTGTCACTTCTTCCTCCTCAGGAGGAGGAATCCTTCCACACTCATTCTCTGCTGCTGCACGGGGTTTCTACCACTAGATACAGTTACCAGATACAGTTCCTCATGAACTTTACAATGTGAATCCTTCCCCAGAGCTGCAGGCCTTCTTGAACTGCTCTAGCATGGGTCCCTTTCACATGGTGCAGTTTTTTGAGTCTTTACTTTCTTGCAAGCTGCTTGAGGCTTCTAGAAGTACTTGTGAGTGGATGGCCTCTGTGTGAGGGTCCTCCTTGTTAAAGGGAATTTGAGGACTGTGAGCCTCAAGATCCTGGGACATTCTCCCTCCTGATCTGCCCAAGCATAGCTGTAAATCTCCTGACACGAGGTCCAGCCAACGGCAAGGCTGAATGTTTATTTCTGGGGTTGCATGCGCACACGTAGACACAAATACAAGAACAATGCCTTTAGAAGAATCACACACAAAATCAGCACTTACTTAAACACAAACTACACAAAAGGCCTCAACCTGTTCTTACTTTCTCTTTTACTATAAAATACAACAGAAAAGACAACTAACAAGTAACAAGGGAACAAAGCAGGGAACCCTAGGAAATAGATGGTGTGAGGAAAAAAAGGAACAAAGGAAGAAGTATAGCTGAACAGAGCAGAGGCAGAAGCAGAATTAAAGGGGAAACATCACACTAGGAGAAGTCTGAGAAAGCAGGTTATAGTAAAACCAGAAAATTTCCTGAAACAAGCATCATATTGTATCCTCAGCTTGATGACCTATTCTGGCATTGAGACTCTCTCTACAAATGGCCATCCAATTGATACCCTTAAATTTAGAGACTGAATTATCATGCTAGCAAGAATTATTCTAAGTTCTGTGATTTGCTTTTCAGAAATGCATCCCTCTGTACCTGTATTTATTTTTCCTTTCTGAAACCATTTCCCCTCCATAAATATTTTTTCTATCTACAAGAGGAAAAGTACATCCTTACTTTTTGTTTTACTGTGTGTCAGGATTATATCTTCATCAGAGGTCACTGTCTGGGAAACTAATAAAAAGAAGAATTGTGCAGCATGATGCTAGTTGTAGGTGGCCCACTTCCAAGAGTACCATAAGCTTTAGCAGATGTTGGCCAGACTGTGTTAAATATGTGTCAGCAACTTTAGGATTCTCAGAACTCTCCAGTCAATGATCCTACACTGCTGCTTTCAGATGGCTTGTTTTGTTTTGTTTTGTTTTCAAACAGATGAACACTCAGAATCATGTGAATAGCAGAGAGAATAAACAAATAAGCAGGAACTCATGGTCATTGTGAGCAATGGTACAAAGTGTCAGAAAGCAGATAGGACCAGCTGCTCCCTAATGGATGGGAAGTCAAGTGAAATAATCTGCCAGTAGGGCAGGAGCCTTGACATCCAGAGTATTGTCCTAAAGTACCCAGCCAGGGGAAGCAAAGCAGGAGCAGGTTCAGAGACAGAAAAAACAGATCTTTACAATATCCCCTTGGGCTCTCATCTTCTCTGTACTGTAAATCTCAGGTTTTGACATTCTTATATTCTAAACCCAGAGGTGCTAAATACCCTTGCTTACGTTACCAGCATAGCTCCCTGTCTCTGTCATGATAGCTGCAACCTGTGCACCACTGCAGAGCATGAAACTGTTATAAGGGACACCATACCTATCTGCCAACAAAGTAGCTTGAAAAACACCTGCAGCAGAATATTACAGAGTCTTAATGGAGCTGACAGGAAAAAAAAAATCTGCAAATTAGCAGAAAATGTATCAACTTTCAAAAAAACTTAGATTTCCTCAATCCCTCAAAAAACACAAACAAAATGACAAAACCTAACCCCAACACCAAACCCAAATCCCAATTAATTTTATATTTAGTTTTTTAATAGTATACTGAATGAAAAATCTGTGTTACAATTTTTATGTGGAGACTTCTATAAGGATATACACTGCTGAAGTGCTACTATATGAAGGAAGATGCAAACTCCTCAACTAGTGATTTTCAAAGATATTGAAAGTTTGGTTTTCTTGATCTACCACTCAAAATAGCAACTCAAAATGAATTGAAATAAATAATTTGTCCCTACTCTATATCTTTTTTATTTCTGTCTCCTCATATGAACCCTTTTATTCTAGCTATTAATAGATATTGACTGTAGCAGTGTTTTAGTATTTGAAAATATTTTACTGTTATAAGAATCATTAATTAGAAAAATGCTTTTAATTGTAAAGAATTATGACTCATTGGGTAACAAATCTGAGGAGATGTTAGAAAGACTTTAGCATCTAAGTGTCAAGAAATATTGGGATATAAACTTATCTTTTTAATCCTCTAAAACTCCTTCTAATTCATTGTCTCATGTGTATAATTTGTAGCTCTGGATTCTAGATTATCTATGCATAATTCAAAATAAAACCCTACCCAAAGCTGCTCATCAAATGTTTTAATTGTTCATTAAGTATTAGTTAGCCATAGGGTCAAATAACAATTAAAATTATAGCTTGAATCAAACTTGCAAATCTAAGAAATTAGTCCTTGGATTTCATATTTTTTCCAGTGAACTCACTTCTGTACTGTTTTTAGTAAAAGCTCCTGTTACTTTAGATTACCTTACCTTTGGTTTCTAGAAGGTACCTGTCATAAGTTTAGATAGTCATAAGATTTCTTATACTTTGGGGAGAGAAATAAATACCTCCAGCAGAAGATTCTTCTTGCTGTAATCTTACACACAAACATCTTAGAGGCACCTATTTATCTTCTGACTGCAAAGGAGACTATGTGGATGACTTAGAATCAGACACATAATTTTACAATTTACAACCTAAGGAGACTGACAAAAAAGTATTCTCTTAGAAATGCAAAAAAACCCCCACCCCACAGTTGTATGTGTGTGTGTTTGTAGGAGTGTCAAAGACTTAAAGTTTTGCTTCGTTGTAACTGGAACTGTTTCTAAGAGGAAGTAAATTCTAAACAGATGAGGACACTTTTATGCTGGAATAGCATTCCAGTAAATTTAACAGAGAGCTTGTTAAGGACATGTATCTTTTTAGGAGAGGTAAAGAAAAGTATCATTACTATTCATTTTAATAGCAGGCTGAAGCCATTGCTTGAGAGATTATTCCAGGCCCATTTCCTACAATTTCAGTGAGCTGCTCTGCCATTTTAAGCTATATTTTCAATTACATCAAGAATAACCTAAGTCTAGAACTGCTGAGCAGTAGGCAGCTCAATCATGTACAAAAGCTTTCCTTATTCCCAAATTACTTATTCTCTCACTTCTCACCAATAGCCCTACAATATGCTACATAGAAAATGATTATGGGCTGGTTTCCAGAGTAAAACTTCTTTAGGGAAAGGTATTCTTTCATCTCTGTGATTAGCAACCTCATGCAAATTGCAAGTGACCTGATTAAAATTTTTGCATCTCTGTGAAGAGTTTCCAAGCTCCTAACTTGCTATGGAATATGTTGAAATTTTCTAAGACAATAATGACTAGTACTTGTTAAAAATTTTGCTTAAGTTCCTGCATTGAGAGGTAGCTCCAGAAGATATGCTTGATCAGCTTAGTTAACATCCTTGTATTCCTAATTAAAGCACAGAACAGAAGCAATGAAAGCAAAACTTTTTTTTTTTTTAATTTATGGTGGTGTTTCTGTCTATTTGTAATAAATGACAATAAAGCTCAATAAACTGTGAGCTGTGCTCACAAACAATATGATGTCTTCACAGTAAGTGATTTAATCACACCTTTTTAAACATTAATAGAAACTGTGGACAATGAATTTGGTACTAAATGCTGCTAAGCATTGAGTAAAATGGCAAACTTGTCTTTTGCCTTTTTCTTTTTTTAAATATCTGTTTCAGAAAACAGAAATTGATTTATTTTACCAAAAAAAAAAAAAAAAAAAAAAAAAAAAAAAAAAATAAGGAAAAAAAAAAAAAGATTGAAGGTCAAAATTAAGCAGTTTTCAGGAGGAGTTTTAATTAGACATGGTTAAAGCCCCACAGAGTTTCTCTGTCTTCTGTCCTTAATTCCCACTCAGTGAAAACCTTCTGAACTTCCCCTGCTGCTTTATTCAGATGTAATCAGCACCCTTCAATGAAACTCTAATTTAAAGAGAATTCATTATAGTAGATGACTTATTTAAATAGGTGGAAAATTAATGCCTCCGAGCAGAGAATTGCATGTTCTAAAATGAAGGTAAGGTCTTATATGAAAGTTTTGTCAACACTTATCGCTACTGAACACAATTTATATCTCTATATAGGTATCTCTCCATATAAAATGGAGAGATACCTATCTCTCTTTTTTTATTTTTATGCCCATAAAAATAAAACTTATGTTAAAGTCTCTCAAAGTGTTTTGCAAACATATGAGAAGTGTCTCTTGAATATTTCAATGTAAATGAATATTGCTTTATTTTATTACCTTTTATTTTCCAAATTAATATTATATAGAATAAACACAAGGATATCTAAATACTGTACTCATGTAGTGAGTCTAAAACAGATATGAAACAAAAGAAACTGGGTTTTTTAACTCATACTCTGTCTGTAATTAACAGGATACTACAAAGCTGATTTTCAATTACTTCATACCTGATGTAGTCATACCTCATGCACTGTAGCTGCAAAGCTTTGATATAATTTTTGAATTGATAGCACTCTAAAATGTATCTTCACTCATCCAGATCACTATAACACTGACTGAAGATATTGAATACCTTGGATAAAAATATTAAAGCATAATTTCAAAACTTATTGAGGAAATACAGGACAGTGGATAATTGGATCATCCTACGTGTAATGGGGATATCAGTATTGCAATACATTGAATGAGGCAATGTCTGTAGGAAAATCCACACTCCTTCGTTAGACCAGATGCATATTCAGAACAACTGAGATGGTTTCAGGCATGCAAGTCCATCATTAGGTTTGAAATAGAGGAGCAGCACACGTGAAAAAACACGTAAGATGAGAACAATTTGTTCTGAGTTTAACTTAAAAGTATGGTAATCACTGAGATAGTTTGATGAAAGAGTTCATTCATAGCAATGAATGGGAAAAAAGTGTTCCAATTTAAATGATGAGGATATCATTATTTCTCATTAAAGATTATCTGAATAACAGTAGACATTGGCAGAAATGGTGTGCATAGTTTACTCAAAAATACAAACCTGTTGTCACTGAGACTACATTTATCAATTTGGCTTATAAGTATATAAATATATAATATAGTTCCTTCTCTGTCTTTGGGCTTCTTGAACACATAGTAACCAAGGTCTGATACTGAGTGGAGTCTTAGTGAGAAAAATATCTTTAATATATGATTGCATGATAGAGAAGTTACTGGGGTAAGTTCTTCCTAATTCCTCTTCTTAGACTTAATTATGTGGGGTAAATGACTGCTACTCCACTGTATACAGACTATTTTATGCAGTAGCATCATAGTTTTGTGCTATGTATTCCCTCAAGTATAAGATAAAATAAGGATAACTGTTTTTTTGAATATAGCTCTTTCCTGAACTGAATTGTCACCTCAACTCCAAGACTATACCCATGACAAAAACAGTAAGAGGCAAATGGAGATGATTCTGGGACTATGGGATAGAGGAATTATACTAAAGTTTATTTCACCTACAAATAACTAATTTCAGCATGTCATGTTCTTTATCAGTTGTCCCACGGTTGATCTTAGAGAATCCTTCAAGTACAACTGTAATACTCTATAGAGAATCTGAATAATTTATTCCACCTACATTTAATTTTACTGAAGATTCTCTATCTGAAAATATACCTAATCTGAGAAAAGTATTCTGAAATACAATTTTTAGTGTGATTTCTTGATGATAGTAACATTAGCTTCAGTTTTTGATGCCTGTAATACATGCTGTGTGATAAGACTCATATTCAAATGTCAAAGGCAGTGAAATCAAAAAAAGCTTATACAGACTTTGCATACCTATGCAAAGAGAATTTGGAGCTGTAAGCTTATATGGAAAGGGTTTAGTCTGCTGCTCTGAGGGCATCTGATCAAAGAAGCCACAAACCATAACATGTAGAGAAAAAACACCCTGACACACAATAAAGGTCATGATAAGAACAAAACTGATCAGTGGCAAAAATTAGTAAGAGTATGTGAGAAGTGAAATTTTTTTTTTTTTTTTCAAAAGGGGGATGTGGAAAAAGTAGGAGACAACAAGAAACATCTGGTCAGTCACACTAATCAATGGCACATCAAGGATCTGCAGGCAAATCCCACTTTCCAACTGATAAGAATGCAAACCTGGAGGACCTGCACGTTGGAGCCAGTGGGACTGTTCCAAATGGTGATGCAATGGGTGGGAAAAGGGGGAGCAGGGAGGTACAAAAAGGGGGATAGTCAGAAAAGGGTATAAAAGACGCCAACTTTGTGCAAAACTCTGCCAATAAGGATGATCTTTTGGCCAAGCCCTGCCAGATTGATGAGGTTTGTCCAGTCTTCTTGTTGCAGCAGCCCCCTTATTGGAGGGTAAAAGTCAGCCAAGGCATAGACTTCTCATTAAACACAGTATAAAAAGAGTCTTGGTTTATTCTTCTTTATGGCTTCCTCATCTTAACCCCAACTATTCACTGACTCTGGCTGTAGCAATCTCCTACTGTACATTTCTCTTGCAGCTTCTAAACACTGTAAGGTTATTTCCTGCTAAACTCTGAGTGCAGCTATCAGTTTGCAGACTCTGACTGCAGGCTTTTACCCAGCTGGACTGTGACTGCAGCTTCCAACAACAGGCTCCAAATGCAGACCCAGGCTCACTTCACAGCAGTGATTCTCTCTCCCCAGGATCCTGCTTCATGAGTCTCTCCTTCACACTCCTCAATGCTCCTCCTCCATGATAACCCTCCCCTCAGCAGCTAGTCCTCTTCTCATTTATTTCACTCATCCTTATTGGATATAGCTGTGACTCATCAGGGGTGAGGCTGTATTGGGTAATTAACACAGCTGTTACTTATCAGAGGTGAGGTCACCTGTATTCCCTTCTACATTTTATATCTTACTATGCCTTACCTTAACTCTCTATGTAACTCACTTTCTATGCCATGTGTGTGTCTACAAGAACTCAACACCATCTACTCACGAGCCCTGTGTGTGAGCAGAACATGGTGCCAAACACTGGAGTCAGATTTCGACTGGGCTATTGTGTCAGCTCACGGAGCCAGTGGGAAGCAACATGTCAGCAACTGGAGTGAGTACGGGCTTTTTAGACTCCAGACACTGGGACAGGAATCATGTGTGTCCCCAAAAGACAGCTACTGAAATGACCAGCATGAGTGAGGGACCTAGAAAAGCTCGTATTCCTAGTTCCAGCTGCTGGGTAGTGGCTGTCTGCATCATCCCAAGACTGGCTCTGATGTGTTCANATGATAGTAACATTAGCTTCAGTTTTTGATGCCTGTAATACATGCTGTGTGATAAGACTTGTATTCAAATGTCAAAAGCAGTGAAATCAAAAAAGCTTAAACAGACTTTCCATACCTATGCAGAGAGAATTTGGAGCTGTAAGTTTATATGGAAAGGGTGCCAAGTAGAAATCTCTGGGATGGGTAANTATCTTACTATGCCTTACCTTAACTCTCTATGTAACTCACTTTCTATGCCATGTGTGTGTCTACAAGAACTCAACACCATCTACTCACGAGCCCTGTGTGTGAGCAGAACATGGTGCCAAACACTGGAGTCAGATTTCGACTGGGCTATTGTGTCAGCTCACGGAGCCAGTGGGAAGCAACATGTCAGCAACTGGAGTGAGTACGGGCTTTTTAGACTCCAGACACTGGGACAGGAATCATGTGTGTCCCCAAAAGACAGCTACTGAAATGACCAGCATGAGTGAGGGACCTAGAAAAGCTCGTATTCCTAGTTCCAGCTGCTGGGTAGTGGCTGTCTGCATCATCCCAAGACTGGCTCTGATGTGTTCACAAACTGATTTTAAGTTGTACCTGCTGGAGAGTAGGTGGCTTGGGTCTCAACAGGGGTCTCAGGTGCTGGGCCGTGGGTCTCTGTGCCTGTGGGACAAATGTGTGACTGCTGCATGTTTGTTGCAAGCATTGAGCTGGAGCAGGTGCCGAGTAGAAATCTCTGGGATGGGTAAAAGAGGCTGGGATCTGGGCAGGGGTACAACGTAGTCAGAGGGTCTGTGCCAGCACTCAGGAATTCACAAATGTGTGTGTGCTTGTGATCCTGAAAAATTCACTCCTGGTTAAACCTGTGGAGAGGAAGGTGGCAGCTCTGTCTCTTAGCCTGGGCAAAGGTTCCTGGGCACTGTGCTGGGCAGAAGGGAGTCCTGGCATGAGCAAATGGAGGAGCAAACACTCTCCCATTAACATATGAAAATATATAAAGAGTTTAACCAAATTAGTTGCTTCAAGGATTTCAAAATTGAGCTTTATCAGAGAACATTTTGTATCCTGAGACACAATTTTTTGCAGAATACATTTCAATTCTCAGTGAAACCAAAATTTTAGAACTCTGAATATTTTAGGACACTTCAATAGAAAAAAAAAATCACATCTGCCTCTACCTACAGTCTGATCTCTAGTCATCTGTGTGGATTTTAATTACTGGTTGGCAACCATGCTACACAAATTTGAGCTGTTACTTTATTTTTAATTAAGTTGGGAAGATTCCCTAATCAGCTTTCGAAAATGACACCAAAGCTTGCATGCATGCACATTTCTTTGATTCTTCTGTGCATAATTCCTTAAAGCCTAGGAATTTGTAGACTTAACTTTCCTTTTTTACATATTATGGAATTCTTTTGATGAATTTATTTGTTTTATTTGACATTTTTAATTAGACTTTATAAAATATAATTTATTGCACACAATACTCAGAGGAGAATGCATTGTATCTATTTAGAGATGTTTTAAATTACATAGGACTTGACTGAGAGGAGCAAGCCTGTTTAAAGAATTCAAAATAAGTGAATTGCAGTGAAAAATTAATCTATTCTCTCGATCTGAAATATACAATAATTATTACTCCATAATAGAAATAAGTCATTTGCTTCAAAGCTCATTTATTTTGAATGCATGTTGCCTTTTTTGTGGATTTTGAGTGTATTCTATATACTTACAGAGAAGATAGTAAACATTAAGCCAATGAACTGGAAAATCAGAATAAATACAGTACTTAAAGTATAATATTACTGCCCAGTGGGATTTTTATTAGCCACTAGCTGTAAAAAAATCCTGCTGAAATATGATTTATAGTACATATTTTTAAACATTCAATAGTATTCTATGACCATCAAGGGTCATAATTTTCACATAGCTGCACACTGGTACTCAAAGTTTCTTTCTGTAAAAACAAATCAACAGACTGAAAATTAGTTTCCATGGATTGAAAATGGCTCATTTAGTCTGAAGAAATTGATTCACAGAAGTTGGGGACATAAACATTAGAATTAGTTTAATCAAATGTTTAATCAATAATAGTGTTGCATTTTAAGCTGACATCAGGTGATTAAAATGAACATTGCTACAGGAGGCACAAAGTTATGAATGATCTGCCACTTGAGAGATGAAAACCGCAACTCATTCTGACTGGGGATTTTAGGTATTGCTTCTCTTGATGCCTGGCTAACTATTGCTTACACCCTTTACCTATTGCATACTTATTGAGATCAAAACTTAGGTCAGACTAAATTTTTATCTCCCCAGGTGGTATTTTCCCACAGCAATTACAGAAGAACTCAAATTCAATATTCTTAAAGGTGGCAAATAATCTGTTTCATGAAAAGAAAGCTCCACACAGAAGCTTGTTCAGCTAATTAAATATCTTAAGTCTAAATTCCTATACCACACTAGTGCACTTGCAATGCCCCCATTCTGCTGTTCTCTTTCTACTCTGCTGTTAAAATAAGCTTCAAAACATTGACAGGTTCTTGGAATTAAGCTTTTAAATACCAATTAACTTCTGACCATGTAGGGTTACACACTACCTCGTTATGTTCCATAATCTCATAGATTCTAAAATGCTGAAATAAGCCTAGAGTAAAACATCAAGAAAATAGAATGGTAAAAGTAGGATTAGCCCTTTCAGACTAGTGTCATATATTTCATGTAATTGTAAGCTGGGTCCTTAAATGGAAAATATCTTGCAAACCATGTCTTTAAGCAGAGAAAACTACAAATAAAAGGACATAGAAAATTCTTATTCAAAAGCATTGTCATTGCCTTATCATCATTTAATCTTTAGGATATTTCTATATCGATGCATTCCTTTACATTACTAGAGCCCTGTACCTGTTCTCATGTGAATGTCTGCAATTGACAGGGATAAAAAATAGAAATGAAAAGCACAAGCATCTACTCACTAGGGAGCTGGGAACTGAGTCACAGTGACTGCCAAGAGACACAGTTACTGCCAAGTAGGAATACTCTCAGAATGAGCAGAGATCTGTGCCCAGTTTCTTATTGGAAACTGATGGCAGGGAATGCCAGCACACTAAAAGTACTAAAAATAGATCACTCAAAGGAGAGGTAGGTACTCCACACAAATTTAGTGTAAACAGGGTAATTCCAAAGTCCCTGATATGCTTCTTGACACACCCAGACAGCTCAGCTGACACAAAAGGACACAGTTTAATCCATGTGACTGGTAGATTAACACAGACATTGACCAAAGATGGACTTCCAAGGGGAGGTGTAATCACTGGGCCTTGGACTGCAGGCTGAATCAGATGTTCTTCTCCTAGGCAGCAGCTGGGAATACCTTCATCTGCAGGAGGTGTGCTCTGGTCAAGCTGCTGAGCCAAAGGAATGAGACGAGGGAGTAGGTGAGAAGAGCATGTTGCATCGGGGAAGATGTCTGGGAAAGTGAAAGAATTTTTGCAGAGGTCTGGCACAACCCAGAGCCTAAACCTCATGGTAAACAGGAGGAATGTTCAAAACACGTGCTTGAGCAGGGGTAGGATAAAGATTTCCAGGACCATGAGACTTGGAAGCTGGGAACATTTACGGTTCAAAGAGAGGAGCAAAGCCAAGGTGGTGATGTCATTAATCATACTAAGGGAAATCATCAAAGGGAAATGAAACAGAAACACATGCAATATTGCATGTCAACTCCTGGCTGCAGAGTTGTCATGTTCAGGACTTTGGCTCTCGTAACTATGAACCCATTTCAAGGAAAAACAGCTGCTAAAAATAAAGAGGATTCAGGCATCACCGTTGCCTGTGAATAACACAATGAAGAGAACTTTAAGCAAGATTAATCGTAGAAAGGATACCAAAACCTGAAATATGCAGGAGAATGTGTGTGGGAAAGGGCAATGGGGGAGATGTTCATGTTTCCCTTGAAACAGTGAAGTGACACCACATCCATCTGAAGTGCCCTTGTTCTAATGTGCACAGCAAAGGATAGAAACAAGGAACTGGATGCCAGTAAGAAATTACAGAGAACAGTAAATATATAGCAGAGTATTATGAAAAACTCAACTATTGTGATGTATGGATAATAGGATTTGAAAAAAAGATAGGCAGAGAAGATGACAAGGTGTGTAAGGAGTGGTTGAATACATGTCCTGGACTAACTTCAGATGCTGCTGTATTTGTCTTGCAGCTGATAAATAAAGAATATCTGCCTCACTATAACGATAATAAATGGCAGCTGTGACTACAATGAGTAAAGCTTCAAGATCTAAGGAAATACAAGTAAGCAAGTACCAAGGAATTTGGACGTTAGGAGAGAAGGTTTATTCAGGAGGCTGGCATGCAAAGTTTTGGGTTCCCAAATTATCAGATGGCATACAGTGAATTTTCATTTGCACTTTAGTATAGATTGATGAGAAGGAATATATTGTCAAGAAACTGGACTGGAGTGAAGAATTATTGAAGAACAGCACCAAGAGACATTCTTTTTTAAGTATGTCATCTTCTTTAAAGGTTTACCTTAATTTTTTTTTAAAAAATGACAAAGTTTTTGGTTCCTAAAAGAAGAAGAACTATGAAACCAAGTGATGGATTACATTTAGAAAGATAAGAAAGAAACTGGGGATGATATCAAGACTGAAAGGACAGAAAGGTTGGTATAAAAAGTGACATTGCAAAGTTTTAATAAAGATTGGTAACTTCAGCACATGAAACTCATGGAACTATGTCCAAGACATATTACATAACTTTTTAAGATTAAAAAAACAAAATTCTTCAGCTAGCAAATTTTAGTAATTAGATGATTCAGCAATACCATTATGCTTTGAAAGCATTTTGAAATTAATTTTATTCTCTTTAGAAATATGTTTTGTTTTAAAGTAGTTCTGATTGTACAGAAATTCACTTTGAAAGCCCATTCCCATTTCCAGCCTTTTATTGTTTTCTGAAACTCCCCATATTCATTGAATTATGAAAGGAGATGAGGTAAGTTAGTAAATTATTGGGGGGATGGATATAGAAACACAGCATTTCTAAATCTTTTAAGACTTTTCAAATTATTGAAGGTTAAAGCAAGAAAACAATTCATGTTAACACATCTGAACTAAAAAAAAAAAACAACTCAAAAATCAATCCAGGAACATTCTAAAGATGTTATTTCATTTCTTTATTGATGATTGATGAGTAGATTTTTTTCTTTCCTGGCTTCCTCAATGAACATGCCATCCAAATATCTGAAAAAAAGTTGTTTTGGCTTATACTTGCAGTTTTATCTTTATGGAACTCCAATTCACTAATCTTCACTTACAAGTGTGAGTTCAAAGAATCCAGGGCAATTGGTAAAAGGCCTAATTTTATAAGACAAATCAAGAGTCAGAGACACCTACTGCCAGTTTATATATCATTGCTGATTTCTGAAACAGATTATTAGTTATTTTGTTATCTAAAGTACTTTCAGTTCTGACACTCTGTAAGCATACATAGTTAAGCAATCTTCAATGAATTAGTTGAACGTAAGTACAAGTAGAAGCCTTATTACTAGAACATGGCTAAGACAACACAGGCAAAAATGTGCAGTGGAAAATGCATGATATTCAGGTTTCTGAAGTTGAACTATATTTCAAATCTTGAGCCTCAAATCTCTCGATGGGTGCTTAGGTTGCCTCCTAGTTTAGCTGGTCTTTAAATCTGTGTTCCACAGGGTGGAACAGTGGTTCACAGTACTGGGAACTCCGTGTACAGTCAATTGAAAGATGCCTTTGAGGGGCAATTTAGAGCACCAAAAGGAAACCCCTTCTTGTTTACACACTGAGTTATTGACTATAAAAAAACATACACGTCTCTGTAGGCAATTTGATGCACTTTAACAACAGATTGGGTTCTGTATTAGAAATATAAGCCATGTGTGGTAAATATCACTTATCTCAGAGCTGATTGATCTTAACATCTCTTGACCTGGCATTCAGAACACAACATTATTTTTTTAATGACTGACTTCCTTAAAAAAGCAGAATGAAGTTAAATTATAAGACTTTTCCATCATAGTAGTTCAATGGAATAACTTGTGGGGAAGCTGCCTCTTAGCCTACTGATGAGATTAATTTTTTAGGAAACTGGTAGCCCCTGAAGGTCTAGTCCCAAATCCAGGGCACATAGAGCTGATCGTTAAAGACTGTGTCCAGTCAGATTCTCAAGATCTCTGTATCTGGATATTCTAGGCAGTGTGCTCCACGGCTTAACCTATGATTCCTGTGGTCAATTGATTTTCATATAGTGAAGAATTAGGTGAAGAAAACATCAAGAATGTGAGCCTTTCCTATGTATGTCAGTGACCTGCCCACTCAGCATTAGGTCCATAAATGCAGTCTGAAGTAAAATATACAAACCACAAGTATGTCTATGAACCAGTAATTTTGTTTTTGTGTGGCCCACAAGGGTATGAATCTTCCTCACAGTATTACTTGCATTCTTTGCCTCAATAGCAAGCATGGAAAAATAAATAGCTCCAAATATATTCTATAATTTGGATAGGATACCCTTTAATGTGAGAAATCATAAATATAAATGTCCCTGTAATGAAGAGGGGCTGTAATAGTTCTGTTTCATATGGGAGTACTTAAACACTTCATCAATTACATATGAGTGAGTTTGTGACAGTTGCATACACCAGAATGAGTACTATACTTTATTCATTACATGGTTTATGCTTAACTATTGGATTAGTTGTCCCAGGAATTAAAGCAGGATTCTGCCTCTTCTGGTTTATCTTTGAATCAAAGTTGCTCTTAGTCATCCAGTGACTTGAAAAGGAATGTTTATGAGCACATCTACTAAAATGTGATTAGATGCCTAGAGAACTTAGCCTAACAAGACTGAAAAATATTGAATGTATCAAAGATTACAAAGCCACAGATAATAGAAAACCTGAAAAAAACCAAAACAAATCAAAACATTTTGCCTAAACTGGCAAGATAAAAAGTAAGTGGGCTAAATTATCCCTATATTGTCTATCTCTTTCTAGTTCAATATATAAGAAGTTATTTATACAAAAAGGAAGAAATTGATCTTCTTCTAGGACAAGTGGTAGAATCAGTGAAGTGGGTGATCAGTTAAGTATGGTCTTTTCTAATCTCTTTAAATACAAATTGAGTTTCTATTCCGAATTAAGCAGAGAAGATCTTTGAAATCATCCCACTGAAATAACGAGGTTAAAGAAATTAATTGCTTTTTCTTCCCATGGTGTGTAACAAGTTCATTTAAAATACGTAAGAAAGGAACATAATCTACATTATCTTTGTGAAAAGTATCCTTCATTTATGTATAGATTTACTATATGAAATTCCACAGAAATTATTTCTAAATGTGCAAGAAACTAAATGTCCTAAATATATTTCTAATATATTCAGTCTCTGAAACTGATCAGAGATTTTGTTGCCAGCTGTGGAAGTGTTATGATGTTTAGTGCATTATCTGATAACAGTGGGAGACTAGTGTAGAAAATGAAATTATGTTGATTCAAAATCAGTCTAAATAAATAATGTTGCTCACAGAAACAAATAATCTGATAAATATGAAAATATATATGTAAAAAAACCAAAATAAATCAAGAAAGAGAAAAAAACCACAACAAAACAAAACACACAAAACATGGAACAATATTGATATCATCTTGAGAAAAGCATGATAGAAAAGTCCCCTTTTTTTGGTCTCATGTCAAATTGGTTACTAATTGTGCTTCCCTGCAGAGCAGGATAGGCAACTAATGTTTTAATGATTTAAGCCACTGCAGAGGTGAACACCAGGAAATAAATTAATCCAAATCCACAAGAACATGTAGCATGTGTTCCTCTTTTTCTAGAATATAAGGGATCCTATACTAACAGTGCACCATGGTAATTTTCTCCACCTGTTTGGTTACAGAGATACCTGTGTTAAGCTTTGAACTTCTACAAAGTACCAAGCAAAAGAAACTATACCCAAGTTTCTAAGTAAACATGGTACAAAATATAATTCTGCTCATAGTAGTGATTCTGATACTTAAAAGTAGACATCTAGGGCCCCTTCTGATAATATCTCAAAACATTGTAGGTATGCTCTCAGAATTACAAAAACTTAGGGAAGACTGTGACAACTGTCCTCCTGACATCTTGCCAATGCAGAGAAAATGTCAAAGTAAAACCACACATCTTTTGGACTCAGCTTTATTTGAGTTTATTAACAGGTATTTGCACTTTATTCATCATGTTTATCTGTTCTTTTCCCGTAAAATAAGCATAAAAAGAAATTAATTATTTTTTAAAAAATTAAGATTATAGTTCAAATGGATGTGCATCCTTTATTTTGAACCTGGGCCCAAAGTAGGACTTAAAATAAATTCAACTATTCCAGTTGAGAAGTTTTATAATAGCTTTATCTGTGGACTGTAACTTCCAGTGTGTGAGCCAGTTAAAGTAGAAGGGATTGAAAATTCATCTCCTGATAGTTCATTGTTTCCTTTCCTCCAGCTAAATTTTTACTATTGAGTATGCAACAGCCAGGACAGGCCAAAGAGGCTGGTTTCCTCTCTGTTATGCAATCATACTTTTTTAACAAGAAAAATAACTGTGCAATCCCTTATTATCATATTACTTTCTTCTGCTTCTCCTTTCATACTTGGTTGGTTTCCTCTTTTTTTTTTATCACCTTTCTTTATAATCTTCTCTTTTGTGGATTTCTACTAGTTATTATAAGAAACATTTTGAAGAAATAGAACTTTTTAAGAGTTGAGTTTGGTTGGGGTTTTTTTTGGTTTTGGTTTTTTTTTTTTTTTTAATTAAAAAAATTATGAATTTCCCTTCATTTTCACAATGGATATATAAAGAAAATCTCTGGAACAGAGACTTGAATCACTTTTTTTTTTTTTTTTTTTTTTTTTTTTTTTTTTGGTAATATTTTTCTTTT
>VWYP01023176.1:32522-72285 GCA_013400435.1 Pycnonotus jocosus
TTTTTTTTTTTTTTTTTTGTAATTAGGTAGATATATGCTTCTAATTCAATATGGGACAGGATGCTGGTCAGGAGGGGGACAATGATACCAGTTATCATTTTCATATCACCCAGCTATACTCTGTTACTCTGTAGCTGTAATGGGTTACCTTGTAACTAGAAGTATCTTGAGGACAAAGTAAATATGTTTAAATCTGTACATCAGAATGAGCTAGTTGAGGATGTCAAATTAAAATCAAAACACAGACTAAAACGTGGGAGACAGCAACTTTCTGGGGGAGTTTTCCAGAGTAGAACCCTGACCATCAAAGTTCTGAACTAATAAGCTTATACAGATGCTAGCATGTAGTTCAAAACAAAGGAAAAAGAACAATTAATGAAAATGCATATATATAGTTATAAAAAAGTTGAGTTAAAATAGCTGGGAAATCTTAAACTAACAATTTATCCCAAGCAAGTAATGAACTTTGTATTCACCTGATGAATCTGCAGGTTTGATAGGAGTGGGTTTTGGTGACAGGAGATGTAAGCTTAAAACAAGCAAAAAGAGAGTAAATAATAGGAAAACTTGATCACAAATTGTGTAAGTCTCAAAGCTTAGCACAACTGCTTTTAAAATTTATTACAAAAAAGACTGTTGTTATTTAATCTAAATTTAGACATCATCTCTCAAAGAAAATGGGGAAAGGATTGATTTTCTTTATTTTCTCCAGATATACTATAAGAATAAATCTATTTTGTGTGAACTGATATTTCTTCAACTTCTGATTGAAAATAGATTGAAATTTTTAGGCAAAATGCCTCATACACAATATAGACAACACTCCAAAGCACAAAACAACCTGATTTTGAGCAGAGAATGAATGTAGGGTTCTTCCAGTTCATGCAATATACGATTTTTTTTACACCATCAGCTCAACCAGAAAAAAAATAAATCTTGAAAGTTCTACATATTTTTATTAGTCTCTCAGCCTCAGACCCATTGCACTTTCTGCATATTTTTGATTTGAAAATAAAGCATCATCAAAACTACACAAAAACAACAGTTTCCATTTTTAAACTTTTCAACTATTAATACATCAAATTAAGTTTTACTACCATTTAATAAAAATAGCAATATTTATTTTGAGATTCTTGATTCACTAGAAATTTTGCCACAGGATATTTAGAATAAGAAGATTCAAAAAATACAATTTCTTTACCTCTCCTATATTTTATGTTATGCCATTTGGCCTTATGACAAAAAAAAAGTATTTCTGTTAAAATTTCTGCATCACATAATTGACATATATAAATCAGCTTGCTTATTTATTTCAGCTCCTCCTCAGTGTTTATCTCACTTACAAGGCTGAAATATTTTCCATGAAATAATTTTCAAAAAAATCTTACCATTCTGTAAAGTATATATGTGGAATACAAAAAGAAATCATTTTTCTTTTCTCCATTTTAAATAAAGATGACTGAAAAATTAATACCACTATTTCATAATTATATAGTCTTCCATACTGCAGCATTTTTCTCCATGGCTACATGACTTTGCAGGGTAAGCAGAAAACTTCATTGTTTGTACTGTGTGCTTATACAAAGCCAACAGTCATAAGTTTAGCTCTTTTCCATTACAAGAAAAAAGCAGCACTGATTAAATGGTATATTTTGAAAGTGCAAGGTTAATCCAGTGGAAATCTACTTTAATGAAAAAAAGGTTCAGCCTTCACATAACAGCAGCAGATGTAACCCTTGAAGTATGAAATTTAGATGGAAAATCAAAACGTAGAAATGTGTTGGAATACACACAAATCATTATTAAATATATAACACTTATGTTTTATAAAAATTAAATTCAGCTAGTAAAAGATTTCTGCTTGGTTCTGTGGAAAGCAATTTAATATTGAAATACTCAAGACACAGGGTCAAAATTCTATGACAAGTATGTTACATAGGAATTTTTTTGTCACCTTAACTGTATTATATCAAATAGTCTAAATTCTAGGATCCTTCTCTTTTGTTTATCAAGCTTCTTTAACAAAACATATTGATTTAAGGAATATTTTTTCTGAGGAAGAGGTCTAGATAATGTAAGAACAAGCAATGAAAAGCTAAACGATTATTTTCACCTTTATATTGGTGTTAACAACTGTCAGTGTTAGTTTGAAATAAAGTGAAAATATAATTGAAGACTGAAGTTCCATTTTCCACTGTGCAAGGGAAAGTTCCTTATTCAATAAAATACTTGCCTTGTAGAACATGTAAAGTTCCAGAGCTTAAAAATGGGAGATCAATTAGCTGTTTTGCTCTTTGTTGCTGTTGTATGTATTTCATGATTGTAACTCTTGACATATTTTTTAACCAGTTTTTTGATTTAACTGAGAAATTACACCAGTGTGTTAGCAAAAATACCTTTAAGAATCTGCAGGTATTTCTACAATTAATTCTTTTTGCTGGTCTTGAACAGCTGGGATAAAGATGCCTCTTTGGAAACAAGACACAGAACATTTCAAAGACAGGTGTAATAATTTGGTTCCTGCCTCTGAAAAATTGTTTGGCCACCCATCTAATTGGAAACTTGAGTCCTTCTACCTTGTCACCTGAAAGAAAGTTATAATAGCTAAATCTCTGGCCAGCACAGGTCACCATAGCTCAATAACCCTTATGTTAAATATTGTCATTGAAGACTATTGAAGAATTTTTGTTTAAACTGAAGTAGAATTTTTCAGAAAAAAAATTTAATAACTACTTTTCCCCTCAATATATATTCTGCTGAAAATAAAAATAATAATTTAATAATGAGAATAATATATTAAATGGAACGGTGTCTTTGTCTCTGTATAAATATAAATTCTGAAACATTCTAAGCTGATGCAAGTTACGAGCAGAATCAGGGCTTACAGCAACAGAAAATGACAAAGATGCAGTAAGGATAGTTTTGGACCTAGTGATGCTAAACTATGAGTAGAAGAGCACCAGATATTTACATAGCTGTACTAACTCTTCCTTGTGCAGGTAAGATCACACATTCAGACTCTTAGGGAAGATTTAAAATTGTAGACGTGTTTCACCAGAAACTGGCGAAGTATAAGAAGTGGCACCTATTATTTGTAATAGTTTTACCAAGTCCACTATAGAATGGGGATATAGAAATGTATAGAAAGAAACCACTATTCAAACAAAAAAATTAATAAACTTTTCAGAGTACATTGTTTAATATAAGAAATTAATTGGAAGTGGTGAGACTGACTTAAAAGGCAACCAATTTTCTTCTGCTACTGGTCTGGATGCAAAACTTCTATTAGAAGTCACATAAGGACAGTATTGGAGCATGATTTTGTGTTGTAGCATAGTGGGGAAAAGAAAAAAAAAGTGATTATTACTGACTAGAAGTCCTACTTCCAAAGCTTCATTATTTTAATGGACCATTATAACATTATGACTCATGCTAGAGCCCTCATATAGATAAAGCTTTCTTAATTTTTAATTACATTTTTATCTAGAAAAGGCCTACAAGGAAAGGCAAAACATTTTCAACCTTTATTCATCATAATACTAACTGCAAGTTATTCTGCAATTCTTTCTCATCATACAGTTATCCCAAATTTTTTCGTCACTGTATGGAAGAAGAGGATGTGTTTGGCATACTTAGCCTAATCTTCATTTCCCAGTCATTCAGTCAATTCATAAATAACTACTCTAAATCCACAACTTACCACTATGAAAATTCCAATATCACAAACAAGAATTATGTTACTGCTCTATGACTAATTGGTACAGTGTTTGAAAGTCATCACATATTTGTTAATTTCTTTTTCTAGAGTCAACACTAGCAGTGTTACCAATACTGTGAGATAGTGCAACAAGGATATACAAAAAAAAGAGATAAACAGAATAATGTTAGTGATGAAATATGTGTCTATATCAAGCACTGCTGGCTGAAGTACTTTCAGAACATGGAGTATTATACCTATAGAATCTAAGTCAGTGTGATACTGCACCACCATGATGACAGCAAGGACTAAATGTGCTACCATCTACAAGTCCTTCACACGACGTAGCAACATAGCTACTCTATTCAAAGGACCCAGGCTGTCATTTTTGACTTATGCTCTATTCTGTGGACAAATCACCCTGTCTGGAGCTCACACAGGACTCTTAGTACAGTGTCCTGCTGTTTGATGCTCATTTCTAAGACGAAAAGAGGAAATACAGATTTTTGCATTAATTTGCATCCTAAAAATGCACACTATTTAAAGTGATTTTAGTGGTCTGAACACAGAATTCCCTTTAAAGATTATGTAGATGTTCACATATCCATATATGTATATATATGTTACCTATGTACATATCTACCTATGCTAAAAGTAGTTCCAAGAAACAAACATGCCTCACTAGATCCAAGTAGTACAACTGAGTTTAGCACCATCAGAATTTAATCTTAATTTTTTTAAAATAACTTGCTAATTTGGAAATAGAAAACTTACTTTGAAGTTTAAATTTAGAATTAGGATGTGTGTGAATTTATTTATTTGAATTTTTATTATTAAATTTTTAAAAATTAGAAAAGTAATTGAGACCAATTATTAAGTATGTGCTTTTAAAAGTATTATTTTAAATTAGCAATTATTGTTGCATTTGGGTACGTCCCAGTGTCTCAGATCATGAAATTATGCTAAATTTTGCTTAAACATCTAATATAAAGTTTCTTAACTACAAAAAATGTTAAAGTTGAGAAATACATTATTAAATTCAGTTTTAATTTAATATTTCATTCTCATAATTTCTCTTAGAACAACAGGATTCCAAATTATGCTTACAATTAATCAGCAAAACCTCAATGATATTTTAGTAATACATTAAGTGCAAAAGAAAGTTACGTGTAGCAGCTGGTGTTTGAAGAATAAATTATCACACATTCACAAGTAGCTGTTCTCAATGGCACCAGTAGCTATTACATTATAGTGTGTGGTAAAATTGATAAACATTTAATATATCTATGGTGTGTTGACCTTGGCTGAATGCCAGGTGCCCAACAAGCCTGTCCTCTTCACCTGGATATGGAGAAGAAAGTCAGAACAGAAGATTTGTGCACAGAGTAGTGAGAAATCAAATGTTAACATACCTTCTCTGCATCTCTCCCTTCTTCTTGGGCTTAATTTTACTCTTGTGTTCTCTATGTCCTCCCTACACAGTGGACAGTGCAATGGGGAAAGAGATTTGTGGTTGACACATTGTGTTTACTACTCCTTCCTCCTCATGGGGAGGAATCCTCAGTCTTCCTCTGCTCCACTGTAAGTTTCCTCCCACTGGAGAGAGTCCTCCATGAACTTCTTCAGTGCAATTCCTTCACACAAGCTGTAGTTCTTCACTAACTGCTCCAGCATGGGTTCCTTCCATGGGGTGGAGTCCTGCAGGAATATATATCTCTGGATGTGTCCCCAGTGGGGTCAGAATTCCTGCCAGTAAATCAGTTACAGCATGGAGTCCTCTCTCCAAGGAGCCACAGGCCCTACCAGGAGCCCTCTGCAGCACAGGCTTCCCATGGGGTCACCATCACCCTTTGTGCATCCCCCTGCCCACAGCTGCCTCTTCGTGCTCTGAAACATCAACCACAGCAGAACCTCTTCTCCAATGCCTGTAGTACCTCTTTTCCATCCTTCTTCAGTGACCTTGGTGTCTACAGACTTTCTTACTCCTTTATTTTGGCTGTTGCTGCACAGCAGCTTTTTCCTCTTTTAAACTATGTTATCACAGAGACAAAATGAAGATGTTATTTTTGTGATCCAACTCATGCATAAAACCAAGAGTTTCATTTGGTCATCAACTTTATTTAAAGCAAATCTGTATAGTTACAGGGCATTTTAAATTTAACAGGAAACAACTATCTTTCATATGAAACTTGTTTCTAAGTTTACAAGCCTTTTCTGTCTTCATTTGTCTTTGCTAAAATTATGGGAAGTAATGATTACAAGTTTGGATTTTCATCATTTTGATATTCATTGCATTTTCCGTTTCCTTTTCCTTTCTCTCCTTCTACAAATACTTATTTCTATTCCCCTATATTTAGGAAAATTAGTTTTTATTTAATTTGGTAAAGGCAGTTGCCTTCTGCACAACTTTAATTGATTTTTCATTTTGTCAACAATTATTCACTATTTTTTTTTTTAAGTGGAATAGCATTCTTTTCCTGCATTGAACAGTGCATTATAAAGTTGCAGTCCTGCCATCAATACTCCTACAAATATTTCTTGGAAAATCTGTTTATTTTGAAAGTCTTTGTCTGCATTTCCAAATAAGAGAAGGCAGAGTTTATTAGCTGACTTGCAGACTAGATTTCACAGTCTGGTTTCTCTTGACCCTTCTGAGACTCTAGTGAAGACAAGCCATGTCAAACTTTTTCCTCAGTCACAGATAACCTCTTGTTCTCACCTGTGCTTCTCTTTCCTTGAGGTGCTTTTACTGCTGTGTGTCCAAACCATAGCCAGGGGAATAGCAAACAAAGAGGGTGGATGAGCAGGAATCTCATCCTCTGAGTTGCTCCTGGTCTTTTATTATTTGGCAGTGCAGTAATTACTTGGCAGGGTTAGATAGACCTGGTGGGACTCTAATGACAGTTCTGAAGGGCCAGTGCTCATATCTGTCATCAATGAAGAGGAAAAAAAATGGAATATAAATTCTGAAGCCATTTGTGCCCCAGTGTTTCAGAGTGATCTTTCTTGTCTGTGCCTACACAATCCAGACTAAATTCAACCAGTCCCACCAAGAAGTTTAGTAATCAAAGCTAAATAAAAGCAGATTCCTTTAAGCTGTGTTGGATCAAATTATTCACATTTGATACATTGATATTTTCAGCTATTGAGATTTAAAATATTTATGATTGGAAAACATTATTTAAAGTCTTATTAATTTAGTTACAATTTAGCTGAATTAGGTAGTTCAACACACACAAAGGAACAGTGCACTCTTACCTGTGTGAAGGCAAAACCATTTCAATTAAAGTGGTTTACTAAAAGAGCATTCAAAATTTTATAAGATTTTTCAATAAAAGGTTTTGTAGTACATTCTCTGTCAAATGAATATCTACCAAAGCAAAATACTTCACTCAGCAAATTTCATACACTCCTTAGTGCTAAATAGACACTGTATGGTTATAGGCTATTTTCCATCAATACATTTTGTATTTCAAGTGACAGCTTTTCATTTTTATTAAACATCATGTTTCATTTTTAAACTATTTGGCAACCTTGACATTAACATAGACTGGAAAGAATATAAAATATGAAGCTTGCCCACTTACAGGACACTTGACTCAGGCTGTAGACAGTGACAAAAGAATCAGAAAAAAAGAGGAAAATTATATTTTTCTTGATGTGGTCATTTCCCTTTCTTTTTTCCATTTTCCTTTTTCGTTCTTTTCCTTTCCTTTCCTGGAATAACTGTGCTTGGACAGCTGCCATATTATTTCATTAAGTAGTTACTTATACTACTACTACTAAAAACATTTTAACAGCTATATACAGCAGACAATATTTTGAAAAGTTATAATGAAAGCATGAACTGAAGTTGAAGTTGAAATGCTTTCTTTAAACATTTAAAACAGAGCTAATAAAAGCATGACTCCACAAATTTGGAGTAAGCACTTGCATTTCAAAAGGAAGACAAAGTGTGGTAACACATACATACAATGTATTACAGAAAATATATTTCAGGAAGATTTTTCCATTTGAGCTTTTCTATGTCAAAATCTGTCTTTTCAGTACTTTTTCCTTCATGTTCCCACTTTCTGATCATGTCCTGCATAATTCCATAGCTTTTTTCCCCCTCAGTTTATCCTCTCAGTAGTTACTTTCTGAAGTTCCTCAACTTCCTGAAAGTCCTTTTATGTATCCAGCCTTTTTTCACTTTGATGCTGTCCTGCTCCCATAAAAGTATATCTTAGTCATCAGTTCACCAGTCTTATCATATGACTCCCAGTGATGTATTCTAGATGATTTGGATCCAAGCCAAATTGTCAGGTTGAAAGGACTGGCAGCAGGGAGGCTGTTCATTTGCAGAGCACACACCAGGTGTAGTGAGCTTCCAGCAGCCAAGAGGCAAAGATACTTGGATTCACTCCAGGCAAAAAATCTGTCCTACTTTTTGTGCTAGTTGCTGGACACCAGTTGGTCTATTTGACTCTAAAAAAAGAGACTTAAAAAACCCCCCAAAACTACACCTGAATGTCACCTATCACCTCTGGGTCCCCAGAAGAGTCAAAAGTGAGATGAAATTCAGAAGCTTCTGTTCTCTTACAGACTGAATTGCATGTGTTGGAAGGTAGAGTTGCTAATTTAAAGCAATTGAAAAAATAATTGTTCAGTTCTGCCCTTTAAATTCAGTGGAGTGAGATATGCACTCCACAGGACAATTTATCTGTAGAGCTAGCTAGGTAACTAGGAAAGATCAGACTGAACTTCTAAGGATGCCTATTTTTTTTCAATTGAATATAAAAGAAGACAAAGGCAGGAGCATCAAATATTGATATTCCTCTCTTAGAATCAAGACACATGTTGAAACTGAATACAGATATATCTATCAGTTGAGGAATTAGAGTTTGCTGTGATAAAACCATTTAGATGATTGATAATTCAGTCCAGTTTGCAACTTCAAAACAGCATTGCCTGACTATTGTTGACAATTGACATCCCCAATTACCATTTTTTATCACTATCTGTTTGAAGCAGACATTGTTTGATCATCATCATCTAAGAGCACACAACACCTAGGAGTGGATATTGTGTAGTCCCTAGTGATGGCTACGGACCTTGCCATGATTTTAGGCACTGTGCTGGTTTTGTCAAGGTAGAGTCAATTTTCTTCACAGTAGTCAGTGTGAGGCTATGTTTTGGATTTGTGCTGAGCACAGTGTTGATAGCACTCTCAGGTTTTAATAATTGCTGAGCAAATAGCTTGGGAGAGTCAAGGCCTTTTCTGCTTCTCACAGCAGCACACCGGTGAATATGCCAGGGTGCACAAGGACTCAGGAAGGGACACAGATGGGATGGTTGATCCCAACCATCCAAAAGGTTATCCCTTTGGTATTACATGATGTCATGCTCAGCATAAAAAGATGAGGAAAGAAAGAAGGTAGTGACATTTGGAGTGATGGCATTTACTCTCCCCACATGATCATTATGTATGATAGAGCACTGACTTCCTGGAGATGACTGAACAATTGGAAGGAGTGAATGAATTCCTTGTTTTGCTTTGCTTACATGTGTGTGGGTTTTGCTTTACCTATTCAACTTCCTCTATCTTAATCCACAAGTGTTTCCACTTCTACCCTTTCCACTCTCTCCCTTATCCCAGAAAAAGTGAGTGGCTGTGTGGGGCTGAGTTGATGTCTGGGGTTAAACCACGAGTCACCAAGTGAAAATTGGCCAGATGTGAGAGCTCTCTGATGAGGAAAAAAATCATTAAAAAAGAAAAAAAAGCGATCAAATTCTTCTCATCATTCTCATAAATGTTTTTTTATGCTTCTTCACTGAAAAAAGGGAGGAATCTTATTTCTTCCTACCATAGTTCATCTTTTTTTGGGGACTAATAATGGTTCAGAATTTGTCAGGCATCTTTCCTAGTTCTTCTGCATCACTTGTTTCCATCTTGCAGGTCTACGTTTGCACATTTTCTAGTTCTCTTTTTGAGCAATTCTATCATGGGTTTTGTTTTGCTTCTTTGCCTTTATATGTTACTTAAATACTTAAGCTTAACTATGTTACAAAATGTCAATGCATTGCTGCTGGACATTCTAATTTGGTGTGCTTATTTCAAGGTCCAGGGCAAATAAACACTATTTATGCTTAGCTTAGTTCGTGATGCGTTTGGTTTCCTGAATGCAACAGGCCTCTACTTTGGCTACTAACCTGAAGCAAATCTGCTTCTCCAAATATGACAGTGACCCATAAAATCTAAGAAAAAAGTATCTCACTGTTATTATTTTAGAGATTAATGTATTTAGATGTGCAGACATATCTGCGCTTGTGAAAAGAAACAAATAGAAACAAATTCTCCTAAGAGTATAGAGTCTGTTTCCACTCTTTCTAGTTTGATTTGTAACCCATGATACTCAGACAAATGAATTAAGACTGCATGCAACATTTGCTTTCAAGTTAAAATCATGATCATTTGTTTCCTTTCTCTAGAGAGATCAGTTCCTCTAGCAATTAATAACAGCTTACCCAACAAAGGTATTTTTTAACCACTATAGATAGTTTAAATGCCCTATCAGCTTGTCATTAATTTGCCTGTTGTCACTCCAGATGTGTCACATCACACAATTCATGGTTTAAGCATGCCAATGGCATCAGTTAATCAGGGCACTATACCATATATCCTACGTTGTCCCCTGCAGAGTATTCGAGGCAGAATTTGTATGGACAGTTCAAGCTATAGCAAAATCCTATTGTTTTGATACTGCTCTAGCCCCTGTGGTTCAAGAATTTTAGCTGATAGCAGAAAATCAGCTTTTTCACAGCTCCTGTGGAGCTTTCCTCAATGATCTGGCAAAAGAGAGTAGCATTTTCAATAGATTTCCCCAAAAATATTTGATGCTGACAACTTGCCTTTAGCTGTCAAACTGTAAAACTGCCTCCACCTAAGTGACTGACTAGCCAAATACATTTAGGTTTCTATTTATGAAAGGGCAGGCTTTCAAATAACAAATGTAGTTTTTCTCTGTCTAGACATAGCCACAGGAAGCATGAAATATGACAAAAAATTATTCAGCGTGTGTCACTGTTCCAGCTGATGTACAGGCACACTTGGCCAGAGCCTTTTAGTGAAAGTCACAGTGAAACCACACACAATTTCACTAGCACCTGCTCTTTTGGTAAACACCTGTGAACTCCTGGCACATATCTGGAAGAAATGGTGAGGAACTTAGATAACCATCCTTAGCTCTGTGAATACTGCTGTCTTTTGAGAATTTCATCAACTTTGCACCAAGTGGATTTGACATGCTCCGTGCTTTTAGAATAAGAAACATATTGCATTTTAAACAGATTTCGTCTACACCTACATGTGTTAACTTAAGTAAAAGTAAAAATGTGATTAGTAAAGTAAGTCACAATTTAGGACGAGGAAAATTAAGTGTTTCTGTAGATCTTGTGCCACCTACATTTTTAGAATACTGGAAGTGCAGGGAGAGGGGCTCCTATGATTCAGATGAGGATGCAAGTTTTGGCTTCATGCTAAATTACTTTTATAAGCTCTTTGGCATTAGACTAATGTTTCCTGTTTCATCATCCCCTTTCTTTGGGAGAAAGAGGCAAAAATCTTTTCAAAACAAAAGTGTTTCATAGTATTTTGAAAAATACCCCAATATATCTGAATTCCTCATTGAACAAGGATTAGGGAAAAAAAAGTGAAAAATTTTACCAGAAATGCACATAAACTTATTGACGACCTTCAGAAGTATCTGTTTTGTGCTACTTCTACAGATTGTCTTAGGATGAGGTTAACTGTCTTTAGGGAGAATTTCCCTTAAGAAGTAAGAAAGTAAACATTCTTATCATAAAGCAGAGATATTACTTTTAAATCCTTAAAGTTGCATATTATTAATTACACCCTGGGGTTTTCTCTAAGTACTTTTAATGCCATACATATTTTTCAGAGCTGTTCAAGATGAGAGAATTGTGCCCAACAGGCTGCTCTCTATCATTTTGTTGGATGTCAGCATTTCCAAAGGACTCATCCATAAAAAAAGACCCAGCAAGTTTGTTCTAATCAATACATTGCTTCACTCTCTAGGTTCACTTCTTTTATGAAATCCTAGGGAAAAACCATTACCTTGAGAAAAAAGGGTGATACCCAATAGAGATGTTTGGTAAACATCTTTTATACAGTCTTAAATTAAGCCAAGGTTTTGATTGCTCTACACTGGGAACAGAAAGTAATACAACAAATATGTCATTTTGAATCTATTTATCTGAATTAAGTTAATAATGATTTCAAACAATGTAAAAAAAAAAAAGAAATAAAAAAGAAAATACAAGATTTTACAGACAGGATTTGAACATGTTGGATATTAGTTAAAGCAAAACCATTTCTGTCAGTTTTCAGAAAAACCTAACAAAATAAGAAACAAAATCTCAAAAAATAACAGCAAAAACAATTACAAAAATGAAACCAAAACAACCTTGCTCTAAATCCATTATTTTGATGGTGTTGCTTTCCCAATATCAAATTGCTTTCTGGGTAAAATTTTTCCTAACCAGCTCCAAAAGTGACTCTCCAGTTTAGATAAACAGTATGCTATTTAGTTTTTATTACTAGAAAAAACTAATGGAGTGGATGTTTGAAATAATGTGGGGGTTTTTGAAGAAAAACAAGATGCACAGTAGCCATTTTAAATATACTTCTAAATACTTAAAATAATTTTTAATATTTAATCAGTTTAAGTCTACTTTCTCTTTTTTCCCCTCTCTGTTTTTATTTTTCCATTATTTCCTCAGTTTCTCTAAATCCATCACTTGTGTTTGATCTTAGATTTTTTATATTGATAGAACTATATATATACAGATATGTATGTAATTTGTCTAATTTTTCCACCCTTTGTGTCAGATATTCAATTTCACATTATATTCCCTTCTAAATTTTCCCGATTCCCCATTTTTTGTATCTTTCTTGTCTGTGGAAGTATTCTACATGCCTAAATCAAGATTTTTAACCAGAGCACTTTTCTGAAAATTCAGTTTATTACTGGAGCAATTAATGTACTGACATTAAGAAATGAATATTATCTACTCTTAAGTGTTTTCTTATTCCCTGTGTCTGCATGCTGTTCTTCTCAGGTGATTCTTTTATGCATATTTATCTTCTTTTTACTCCATACTTTTCTATCTCTCTTGCTTTTGCCCAATTTTGTTTATTTTCTTTGTCATCTTACATTTTTTGTATCTTATAATAATCCAGTTTTATCCTAAATCTTTTATTTCCATTCTTTTAGTGAGCTTGTTTTTTTCAAAGAAGCAATAAAGACTTTGCTATTTTGGGCTCAGCTTCCAAACAAGCAAATTTGGTAATGAAGCCAAAACTCTCCCTTCTTCTTTATGCTAAAAATTCCTCTTTCCACTAGCTACTGAGACTGGAGTGTAAGTGGAAGATTTTTTGTGCTCTTTTATTAATAATAAGAATGGCTATTTAGAAAGAAAACAAACACTATAGATAAGTACTTGAAGCACTCTTATTCAATACATGAGCTGCTACAAGACTGAATATAGGAGATAGAAATACAGGTGAATTACCCACTGCTCTAAACAGTGAATTTCACCCATTCTCTAATGTAACATATGCTGTATTTTTAAGGCTAATGGCATAAGCATGAAACTTCAAAGTATTGCTTTTTCTAGGCTTTTTGTTGTTATATTTTATTATTTGTTTGTTTTATTAAATTAAAGTCAATGACATAATATGAAGTTACGCCTTTTGTTATGCTATGCAAACAGATGACTAGAGACTGGATGCAAATTTTAGCTAAGAGAACAGACCATGAGAAACTTCTAGACATAACATTGGAAACATCTGGACATTGCGGGTACCAGAGCAAAGAAATTGGAAGATAATGCTGTGGGAGGTGAACAGGTAACAACATGCAAGGCTTGGGGGACAGTATGTAAGAAATGGCTGAGCTTTGAGGAGAGCACTGCAGGTCTGTCAGGGTATAGAATCTTACAGATTCTTTACAGAGGGTGATGGCAATTGTACTACATTTTCTGCTCACCTGCATGTTCTCGCTAATATTTTCATTATCAGTCATGATTGGGGCAAGCATAGTTGGAACTACAGGATCTTTAAATTTGTTTCCAACCCAAGACACTCTATGATTTTTTTTTATAAGCAGACACATGGGTTAGGATAAAAAGTCTACTGAAATTAGCCTTAATATAAAAGAAGTTAAACTGACTTGCATAAGATCTGTAAAATGATGATGGGAGGTGGGACAGAAACCTGACAAAATGCCCTTCTCTGAGCCATGGGCTGCAACAATATTTCATCATGCTTGACAAAGATACAAACATGACCTTAGGATTTTCAGTGATGAACGTATCTTAGAAGAGGAAAAACAAGCTTTTTCCCCTGGAGGGGAAATAATTCCTCATTGCTCTGTTAGTTGGCAGCATCTCAATTGATGAAAAGGCACTTTTGGCAGCCTATATGGAGATTGTGTTTTCATCCTTCTGGTTGAAATGAAAGTAATGATGAGAAAATAAATAAGAATCAGCAGTGACAAAGCTCAAGAAATATTGAGACAAAAAAAGCAGCAGCATTTACTTATCCACCAAGACAAGATTCAGCCTCACATCAGGAGAAGACTAAATCTGAAATGACTGAAAAAGGCCACTAATGAAAAAGAAATTAGTAAATGCAAAATACCAACATGTTCCTTCAATGCTTCCTTGTTGGTACTTGAAACTTCACAAAGCTTTAATATATCTATTCTCACATCATTAATAGTATGCTTGAATTTACATATTTCTTCACATGGAAATCAGTAGAAGCCCAACACAGAATTGTGGAATCATAGCATCCTAGAATCTTTTGTGTTGGATCCCCTGCTACGAGCACAGATATCTTCCACTAGGTCACATTTCTCAAAGCTCCATCCAACCTAATTTTGAAAACTATGGATGATGGGGCATTCACAGCTTTTCTGGTATACCTGTTCCAGCATCTCATCACCCTCACCATAAAAAAAAATCTTCCTCATGCCCAATCTAATTCTATTATCCCTCAGTTTAAAGCCATTGCCCCATCACTCCTGTCGCTTGCTATAAGCTATAGTCAAAATCAAAGCAAATGTCATACAGAAATTCAGGTGGATGACATCTGTAGCTCTTACCTTCTTAAATGATGCAGCCTGTCCATTGTAGAAGGCCAGGATAAATTATCCAGGTAGAATCTGCCCTTGGTAAAACCATGATGTCTTCACTTCCCTATCATCCATATGCCTTGACATGTCTTCCAGGATGCTCTATTCCATGATCTTGCTGGGCACTGAACTAAGGCTGACTAGCTGGCACTTTCCAGTTTGTCTCTATTACTTTTTTGAAAAAAGGGTGCAATATTCCCTTTTTTCCAGTCACCAAGGACTTTGACTGACTGCCATGATTTTTCAAATATTGAAAGCAGCTGAGTGACTGCATCAGCCAATTACCTCATGACTCTCAGATGCATCTTATTGGGTCACACAGACTTAGGTAATTCCAAGTTCCTCAAGAGCTCAAACCTTGTCTTTTCCCATGATGGGAGGGATTTTGTTCTCCTAATCTTTGTCTTGAAGTTCAGGGACTTGAGAAATGTGACAGGACTTGGCCTATATTTGGAGTTTAATGACAATGGAAGCTGATGATTTTATATTTTCCCATTTCTAGTTATAAAGTTATTTAGAGTTTGTTCCTATTATTAAATAGCTATAATTATTCAGTTGACTAAAAAAAACCCACAAAAAACCAAAAAAGAGTTGATGGTTAAATATTTTTTTTTAAAAAATGTAATTTCTAAACAGTTTTGATATTCTCTGTATTAACAGTCTTTGTTTAATTTATAAAAATGTATGTTATTTTATTTTTATATCAACTGTATTTGTTTTTCAGTTGCTGCAGCAGTAACTGAATTCTGCTCACCATACAAGAATTTTCCACATCTAGTTTTCCATGTTTCGAAGTTTATCCTGTCTTATCCCAGTTCTTTTCCTTGCTTGCCTTGTTTTGCATTAGCCAACTTTGCCTCACCTCACATAGTTACGCCTTGCCTTACCTGGCCCATAAAAACTCAAAACCTTTAGTGAATAACATTTCATGCTTCATCTTCTGTCATCAAACACATTCAAGTGTTAGGTGATGTAACTTGGCACACATATATGTCAGTGTTCCATCTTCCTCTTTCCTCATTTAAAAAAAAAAAAAAAAAAGTTTAATCTGTTTGTGTGTTTTTCTCAGGGAGGAGGAAGGCATACAAAGATGCCTCACCACAAGAGTACTAGAGTTTTTGAGTTTTGTTTTTCTGAAAGCTGATCATGCTGTCATGTATGCAGTGAATCATATAGCAATATTTAAATAGCTATACAGAAGAATGGGGAGATTGGTGAGTTTAGGGTTTTGGGGTTGGTTTTTTTTTGCTTTTTGCTTTACTCACAAAATTCGTAGTCTTTTCAAAACAAATTCAAAACAGAAAAACAGTTTTGAACCAAGACTGATGGGAAGAAAAATGATAAGCAATCACCTATTTCACTTGTGTTCATATCACCTATTTTGACCATCACATTTTCACAATCTTTCTAGAAAAAAGTGTTTCAGTTCTCAACTATTCTTAAATTTTAAATAATTTTGAATTTGTTTGGGTTTGGGTATTTTTATTATATTGCCTCTCTTTAAGTCGACCTAATACTATCTGCTACCTAGTACCTAACTGGTTTTTACACCTGGTGGATAGAAACATTCATTTTCAGAGAGCAGTTTGTCTTATTCTGAGAAAATATATTAATTAGAATGGATTCAGTATCCTGGTCTCTCCAATGGTGATAAATGGAATTTAGAATTACTTGACTGGATTTAAGTCTTTAATTTTAAATATATGAATTTTATCGAGATGCATTATCCTCCATGAATTCTGTCAAGCTAACAAAGTGACCACAGAAGAGAAAGAAGAAAAGCATATCAGTATAGCAGGAAAGTTAAGCATTTCATCAGGAGTAAGATAGTATTCCAGACTGTAATTTCTACTCAGAAGAGAGAACTGAGTCAGATCACATCAACCTATCTCAGTAAGTAAAACAGATTTTGTTTTAGCAAAATAATTTTTTTAAAAGAGTGAAAATAAAACGCCAAAAAACCCAACCAACTAATTAACAACATCCCCCCCCACCCAAAAAAAACCAACAACAACAACAACAACCAAACAAACAAATAAAAAAAAACCTCTTCTAGAGAAACTTTGAGAAGAAAACAAAATGCACTGCCCTACTTGTGAATGAAACAATCATTCCAGGATGTGGTCTCAAAAGCAGTCAGTACAAGCTCTGGTATAAAAATGCACATGCTCATTGACATTTATGACTCTAAGAACGCCACAGTTGGAAGCTGTGAAAGTTTTGTGAAAACCAAAAATCTGCTTGAAAAGAAAAGAACAAATTAAGCAAGAAGATAATGCAAGAATAAAAATGGCTTGTATTTAGATGAAAACCATTTTCTTTGCATTTAAATCTCAAGTATGAACATAAAGCATGACCTTATATTATAGATCTGGGAAGTTTTAATGAAATTTGATAAGCTGGCTTCAGAAGGAAAACAAATCAGGAAAATAACCTTGTTGGGTAAAACTTCAAAGGCATCAAAGAATGAAAAAAATTAATAATAGACTTTTTTGTTTAAAATGGAGACCCCCATGTCCTGCAGCACCACTCGACCTGCAAGATATTCAGAGGATTCCGTACAACGTTAAGCTCTTTTTGTTCATAGCTTTGATAGCATTGCATACATGCTCTGATTTAGCAGATGGTATTTAATTCTAATCTTCTGTTCTGTGGAAAGAACACCACATAAGTGAAAATTTGCCTTGAGGTTGTCCCTACAACATTTCATTGGCTAACCTCTTAGCCATTCACTGTAATTTAACAAGTGACAGAAAAGTGTTTCAGGCAATCTCTCTCCTGATATATGTACCAGATGCATGGACAAGAATAGACAAGCCTGCAGGATCATTGTTTTGATGCTTGGTATTTGACAATATTCTAAAATATTAGTGTTTTGAAGCTAATCCTACTATTTATTACCACCAAGGGCATGAAGAAAATATAAACAGAGATGATTGATGCAGTGGCTAAAGACTGTTCAAATTCTGTAGCTGTATCAAAGAATGATGATTTAAACTGGGACATGACAGATTTTAAATCAAATACTGATTTTATTAGAATTTTAAGTATATACATAAGAGAGAACACTCACATTTATTTTTTGCTCTTTAAATATGACCAAGTGTCATTAAGATAGTTACCCAATGGAGAACATTTCAGTATACATCCTGTGTCAGACAAAACATCCTGAACTGAGGAAAGAAATCAAAATGGTCTTTTCTTGGGTCTTGTAATTTTTCCTTGACTTCTGAACTTAAGTGGAGAGTTTTAGGTATAGCACAGGCTTTGGGGGTTTTTTTCCCCATACTCTACTTTTTCCACCTCCAACTGCACACAACCAATTTACTTCCCAAGAGAGGCATTTTCAGAGTATAAAATTTATTTTATATTAAAATATATTTTTCCTTGGTTTTGTTTGGGTTTTTTTTTAAGCATTAACAAATATCCTGGATATCACTTCTGCCCTTTTTTAAAAGAAGTATTATGATGTCTTTCTGAATAGTCTGTTGACACAAATGTCTTTGTGCTGAAATTGGAAGCTTCAAGGCAAAATATTGTTTGCATTGATGAGAGCAGTGAGACACTTTACAGATAATCCCAAATGTGCAGGATAGGTCTTCTCCTTTGGGCACAGGAAAATAATTTTTAAAGGTTTCATTGGTCTGAGTACATTCACTCTTTGTACACTTTTTCTTTCCCTTGTCTGTGCATATATTTAACTTTAATACTTGTGATTTATGTTAATGGTTTGTGAGAAATATAATGACAAGTGTTTATAGTCTCTTGATTTCTTTAATGATTTGAGGTACTTTAGCTGTGGAGAAAACATCTGACCATGAAAGACCCATATTTAGGTACAACCCAAAGAACATACAATATATAAACATAAAGTTCAATGGTTTAATGTAAGGTTATGTTCTTTTAAAAACATAGGTTTTTACTCTATATAGACATGTGTTTTGTCAGAGGTATTTGATGGGAGATTTAAATTGACAGTTATGAAGATGCTAAACATGAAAAAAATAGGATATTTATTGCCATTGAAATGAAAAAAAATCTCTTTCAAATTGAAGATACTTCCTCCAGTTCCTTCCAATCAAGAAAATGGGGTGTAGGATCCAATAATAATCTAAATGATCCACTGACAGTTTTACCTGCTAGGAGATCTTGAGCACAATGTGTATGTAAGGCAAATGAATTCCACATTACATTGATGACTGGACTCACCATAAATCTGATGGTTAGTCAATTGCACCCACAGAATAAAAAATTATTTGTAGAGCTTGCTTTGAATGTGCAGATCAGCATACACTGGCTGTTGGTTTTCAGATGAAATCTAAGCCAGAAGGGTTCATGCTTTAAGCTGAAAATTAATGGGTTACCTTCACCCTCAGTTCTGCGGAATAAAATCACAAATGTCTTTAATTAATTTGGTAAAAAAATAGTTAAATATTTTAGTACTCCAAAGATCTTTAATGCAAATATACTATTAATGGAGGGGGGAAAATTAATATTTCCTAGTTAAGACAAAGCATTATATTGTGATTCACATAAACTTAACTTATTTCTTAAATACTTACAATACTAAGTCTTCCAATCTAAGATTTAGATTGGAAAATACCATAGCAATACATATTTTCTGATTATCTTTAAAGTTGGATTAAATAAAGCACAGATAATAATAACAATAATAATAGTGATAACAACAACAACAACAGTCATAATAATAATAATAACAAAAGTTATATATTAAGCAAGAATCCTAATGTAGGTTTCTATATTCTGGTTTACTTATGGGGTCATTGTGCAGGATCTTTTTTAGTCAATGGGCTCAATTAATTTGTCTTAATATTGATGTATATTTTTGCTAGTCTGGATTTTTTGCAGCATTAACACAAGACTGACAGACATTACAAAGGACCTGTGGGAGAGTTGCATTATAGGGTGGCAGATGGAGGACAGAAGAACACTTAAGCTCATAAAATGACACCAGACATCTTTGTGTAGACAATTTAATTTTTGAGCAGTCAAGAGATTCAAGAGATCTCAGATATTTGATCAACTGAAAAAATGTAGTTGTGTATAGCCATAGTGTTTCTTAAAGGGTATATTCTATCTGGTACCTTCATCTGTAGTTGAAGGTAAAAAGAGGTCTTGTCAACTGTATTAGTAATAATAAATTCTAATTATTAAATTTGGCTTTCTGAAAAGATTGGTGTTTCCTGCTGCATATGTATCACCTTGTTATAAGGAAGCCCAGAGATGAGAAAAATAATCAAATTTATTTTAAAATTTCCATTGTAAAAGATAATTTAAAATCATTGCAAATTTCCTTGATGGTTAGTTACTCTCACTCTCAGAATGTCTGTTTAGTTTTCCAGTCTTTAAACCTTCCATTAACATTTCTTACTTTTCTGCTATATCACATAGATGTCAAATTTCAAGTTCTTTATCCTTGTGTACATACTTACAGTCTGTGATTTTTTAAATCTTGCTCAGAGCAAATCAGATCTATGCAGAGCTCACAGTAAGGCATGCTTTTTGATCCTGTAATGGTTTTATTGTCTTGACAGGGTTTTTTAAATTTGTTTCTTTTAATACCTTGATATTCTTGAAATGGTTCCCTTAAAAATGTGAAAAGATTCTTTTAAAGCATCTAAATCAGAACTGGACAGACTACAGTCACAACAGCACTTGCTGTTGAAATAATACATCATTTTTATTTAGTATCTCTGCAATATCATCCTATTTCCTAGCTGGTTCTAGATGGTGCCTGTAAAATACTTGGACTGGTGACTTTTTAATTTTTTTTTTCTCTAGGTATTTCAATTCTGCTTTTGGTTTCTATGGAAATTCCACAGATAAATTCAGAGCCTGTGCTTACAGAAAAAAAATAATATTGCATCATTCACAATCTGTAACAGAAAATCTAAATTTGGACCTCTGATATCATCTGTCTTAAAGGAATGGTTTTCATCCTGCTCTGTGAATGAGACTGTTAGAAAATGTGCTCCTTTCCTCCATAGAATCACTCCATATAATAGCAATTAAATATGTGGCTAAATGTCATCATACAATGACATGGAATACTTTCCTTATTAAGGTAGACAAACATTTAGCATGTATTCCATATTATATTGATTTTTTTTTCAGTGGGGTGTTACATCTTTTCATGCTGATCAGCTCTGACTTATTTGTCATGAAGAAAGCATCCTCATAGATGTTACCATAGTAAAATGGCAGATATTAACATGGAAGATCAATTTTAAACTTCAATCTGACATCTTAGGAGACTACAGCAGGGACTGTTGAAGCCTAAAGAATGCATGCTCAATTACTTTTAAATTTATTTCCCTCTGACTACCCCTAGATCATATTAATGTTACTCTCTCTGGCTTTCACATTTTGAAAGTCTAATCAAATATTCAAAATATTTATTCCAGCTGTTAATCTAGGAGAGCCTTGGAGATGGATTCTCATCTTTGATGCCCTCAATTGCATCTGGATCTCTTAATGAGAGAGGTGGCAAGGATAATATTTAAGCAATACATTGTCTGACATTTTAAGACATATGAGTGTTAGCACTTTTTTGAAGTTTGTTTCACGGAGGAGGATATCCTTTAGTTAAAAAGAAAAAGCAGAAATAACATATAGAAAGTTACTTTGGATTTTTTTGTGTTTTGGTGTGTTCCACATATATGTCCTGATCAAGGCTGCACAGATATCTGTGTATCAAATTCCTAACAATGTATGTGTGTAGCAGAGACTACAAAGAAACTCAGTAGGCAATGCATGGAACTTCAGAAAGCAGAACTTCAAAAAACTTGGAGCCAAATCTATAAATAGTACTATCAAAGGTGAAGTTCTGACCTTATATGTCTGAAAGATAGATTAATTAAGAGAAGAATATTTACTTTGATTATCAAGGTAAGTTATTTTTGACAAAAAAAGGAAAGGCTAGGGTTTTTAAATATGTTTTGCCTATATTTAGGCATACTTGTGTGGTGTTCACACATTGTGAGAGATTACTGTTTCATTTAATCAGAGAATCATAGAAAGATTTGGGAAGGGACTTTAAAGATCATGTAGCTCCAACTACATAGGCAGCTATTCCACCCATTAGACCAGCTTGCTCAAAGCCCTGTCCAACCTGACCTTGAACACTTCAAGACCTGAGGCTTCCACCACTTCTCTGGAAAACCCATTCCAGTGTCACCACCCTCATAGTAAAACATCTCTTTCTGATATCTAATCTAAACCTGCCCTCTTTCATTTTAAAGATATTCCCTCACAGTCCATCTTCAGCTTTTCTGTAGGGCCTCTTTAGGTACTGGAAAGCTGCTAAAAGGTCTCCATAGAGCTCTGTCCTCTTCAGGCTGAATAGTCCCTGTTCCCTCTGCCTGCCTTCATAGAAGAGGTCCTCCATCCCTTTGATCATCTCCATGACCCTTCTCTGGACTGGTTTGGAGAAGTCCATGTCCTCCTTATGTTTGGGGCTCCAGAGCTTGCTGCAGCACTCCATCTAGGGGACCAGGATAACTCCCCTGAGATGCCTCTCCAGGCCCTGGGCATCTCTTCCTGGCTCTGCCGTCAAACTGGTAGGAGTGGAATGGACTGAGATTCACATCCTATGGCAACTTTATTTTAAATCCCTTTTCACCAGCTTATCAAGCCTATGACTGAATATGCTCTTGCACTTTTCTGACAGATGTACTCCCTTAGTCCCCAGCAGAACAGCTCTCTCAAAGTCAATCCCATGATTTAAGTAGTTGAATCCCTGGTTGTAGCATCAGCCCTGTAACCCTTTGATGATTTCAGATTTCACTGGCTCTTTGAAACCCCTTTTCTCTGACTGGAACAGCAAACAAAAAACTACCTGTGCTCTGAAGCCCCTTCCCACCCCTCCCACAACTCTATAATCCTTCTTGATAGTCCTCAGACAGATCCTGGCTGTATCACTGGTGCCTGTGTGAAACACAGCAGCAGATCACAGTCAGTGAATGATACAAAGCTTCATAATCTTTTTTTGACATCCCCAATACAAACCTCTGGTAAGCAGAGCATGTCCCCAGAAAGCACATCAGCTCAGCAATTGCCTCCATACCTCTCAGAAGCAAATGACCTACTATTGCTATTCTTTGCCTTTTCTTACTTTTCCCTGTTGTTACATGAGGGGCAGATGGGGCCACCTTCCTCAGCTCCAGTGCCTCTCCTGATGTGACAGGTCTTTCCTCATCAGTCTGCAGAGCAAAGAAGCAGTTCTACAAAGGCATCTCAGGCTTTGTGAGAATTCTCTTTTTCTTGCAGGTCCTCTCCATTACAAGCTTCCATTCTGCATTTTTGCCCATCCTGCCTTCCATATGTGCCAATGTGGTAGGTTTATGTTGTTTTGTTGTAGGCTGTGGGCTCACTGCAGACTGCACTTGCAACCAGCTTTCCAAGCCATTTCAGCCTGTCTGATGCTACACAGCCTTCCCACCACCCCCTGCAGCTCAGCCACATGCTGTAGGAGGTCTCCACCCTGAGCACACCCGTTTGTCCCTGATACACAAGAAGGATCTAGTGCCATGCCATGCTCTGGCTGACACACCATGGCCACATTGTGCTCCTCTGCCCTATCCACTGTACTCCTGGTCACAGTGCTCCCTGGGGCTGCCCTTTGTGGGAGTGACAGGGAGATGTCATTACTCCTCACCCTCCCCACGCTCTGTCAGCTCTTCTCATGCTCCTGGTGGGTCTCTGTTCTACTCAAGTTTCTCCATCTCAGGAAAAATACCTCCAAAACACATGGAAGGTTCCCAGTATGAAAGAAGGTAGGTAAGATAACACTAATGCTATATTAAAGACATTTGAGTAGTACGATATGCCATGACCAAAAACACCCAAAGAACCCCAAAAATTTCCAAAAAAACCCCACCACCACCACCACCAAAACCTACGATATTCTAAGAAAAAACCCTGGAAATTTCAAGGAATTGAAATTATGGATCAAATGTCAATGATAAAAATGCTGACTAAATTTCTCAATCTCTATGACCTAGATGCCTAAAAGTTAACATTCTTAAAATGGATCCCTATGAAAATGTTTTTTTATAACAACTCAAATTTAATTTTTGTTTTTAATAAATTTCAGTACACAAAAATGCTTCTTTGACTTCATTAGAATACCCTTTGAAATTATACCCCATATAGCTTGATATTGGAGTGTAGTAGAAAGTGATTAGTCTAGAGCACTTGGCTCATAAAGAATGAGCACAGCTATCATAAAAGTATTACCTGTTCTAGGAGATCACACTGACATTTTTATTAGAATTATTTTCACTTTTCGTAGGATTATATTCATTTTTCAAGATTATGTGAGATGCTGAAAAGCACTGACTACAATTATAATGAATATTTTTTCATTCAGTTTCCATTATAGAAATATGAGGTATATAAAACCTTATAGATATAAATGCATTGTGTGTTTTTTTCCCTTTTCTCCTTTTTTCCTTTGACTCTGTTTCTGTGACTAAAGTGCATCACTACGTGAGCACCATAACAGTAAGTGGAGTAAAAGTTAATTAATCACCAATCATTATTCAGAGAAAGTTCCCATTTATTTCAAAGTTTTGAGGGGACTGGTAGGTGGTTGATCAATGAATGTCCTGCCTGCTGAGCTCCTGCTGAGAAAAGGTCAGTGTCATTCATTGTGTCATTTTCTTTTTCTGCTGTTTTTGCTCCTTTTCTGTTAGTCAGCAATTCTATACTGTAATAATTACTTTCTTACTCTAGACTATTTGCTGGACTTTGACCCCAAATTGTGTGGCTTGTGTGGCACGGATAAGCATTATATCACAAAATTCAATAGAACAAATACAAACAAGTTCCAGTAAGTCCCAGGATTAAACATGGAAGATAGGGCTGATATTTAATCCGTAGCCCCTGTACCACCTGACTGATATTAACAGTCTGTTTTGGTGGCAAAGCAAGCAGAAATTAAGCCAAGTTTCTAGGCTTAGATGAGGTCTAGTGACCAGTGATCTTTGCAAGCAGCAACACCACCATATCTGATGGGCCACAGTGCTACAGTACATTAAGAAATAGCAAGATGTTTCAAGTTCTTGTACAGTTATCATAATAAGAAATAAGTTCTTGATCTGCTGGCACCCTAAAATTTAGTAAAAAACTGAGTATGGTTAATAGATTAGAAGGACATTCAAGAAAATAAACCAAGAAAAATTTGGCATAATACAGTGTTATATAAAGAAGCCTTTTTAGATGAACACCTATGGGAACATAGTGTGATCAGAGTGCTTTTTATTGTGCCTCATATTGAAAAACACAAGCTTCATTTTCTGCCCGCTACTCTAGCATACATCAAAATCAGCTTTAGTCCAAAGTCCATGGTTCAGGATCCTCATTTTACTTTTCCTCAGTTATTTTTATCTGAACATGTAGTTGCTACACTGTAGTTCATGACAAAGGCTAACCATTTCAAGAAATTCTGAGAGTTTAATAGTTAGGGAAATACTTTGTGAGTAACACTTTTTTCTGTTTAAGTTATCCTTTTGGAGCTCATTGTAATTTCCTTACTAAACTAAAGAAAGTTTGGGTTTTAAATTTGAACTAGATGAGTGGTACGGATCACTTTTTTTACACAATAGCCTAGTGACTGAAAAATTCATATAGGAAGTACATATAATACAATACATCAATAATAGTACAAATAAGTTTATATCATATGCTTCTGTTTACATGTATATATTATTTAAATAGCTTTGTAATAAAAAACAATGCTCTCTTCATGAGCAGTGGGTGGAAAGTAAAGACTATGGTCATATATTAGAAGAACTAAATTTAAGTTATTATGTGAAAGCATTTTCATTCAAAATGAAGTGTTAAATGTGGATTCAGAGTGCATCAGGAGCTCACATAAAGCTCTCAAACATATAACCAACAAAAGAGAACTGAAATGAAATGCATTAAAAACCAAATATTTTGTTGCATAAAAGGTGAGCAGAGTGAAAAAGAGAATCTGCAATATTTTTGAAAGGAAAATCAAAGATCATTGTGGAAATAGAGATGGTGGTTATCTGATACTTTGAGAATACACAAACATCGTACAATTACACTGGCCAAATTTTCAGGCCATAGCAGTTTAAATATCTTGAAAGTGTTTTTACTGTTTTATACAGACTTTCAGGGTCACTGCCTACAACACTGTTTTTTGAACTTGTAGCCTTAATATGCCATATCTTTTACTGTGGTCTTAACTTTAGTTTAAAAAAAAAAGATCATTAGAAACTGTATGGAGTTGCCTTTGAAATGTAATTGGTTTTTTACAGAGAATAGAATTGCAGACCCCTCAGAAGTATTATTTCAAGTATATCCAATCAAATCCACCAGACAGAATAGTTTCCTGAGCTGCTCAGTTTTAACCCAGTCCATTCCTGAATAGTTTTACAGAGTTAAACCTCATTCTTACCTAATCTTTCTCAAATGAGAAATGTCTGTTTCAGGTGTTTTCTTCTGAAGGAACAGAGTGAAGACAGGCAAACAACAATATGTTAATAACAGGGAGTAACAAGTGAGAATCTACTAATGGCAGCACACTCACAAAAATCTGTCTCATTTTTCTTGACTACTCTGCAGAATCAAAACTAGCAGTAAGACATTTCTCATTCAGATACTATTCACATTTCTAATAAATTTCATTTTCTACATAGAACACAAAAATCACTTTGTCTTAAATAGTAATTTTAGGTCTGTACCATAATTTTGAACATAAAAAGATTCTTCAGGTAGAAGCTAAGACACAGATGGATATCAGGATAGGGGAGAGTACAGATAATAGGAAACTTTGGTCCTTTCTAAGGAAAAACAATAAATTAAGAGAAACAATGAGGTTTCTGAAAATTTTATTATTTTTTAAAATAGTATATAATTGCCTTTAAGATTCCAAACATGTTTCCATGAAGATTTAAAATCTTTAACTAGACATAAGAGCAAATTACTTAAAGATGCAAATATTGTTTGCAAGAACTATTGTAACCATGTAGTGTTGTTCTATTATTTTTTAAAATTTAGAATAGGAAAAGCTGATGAAAATTTGCTTTAATGGCTGGAAAATGTAAATTATTTGTTTCAGCTTATTTCAGAAGATGATGTTTTCCCCTAGGTTATTGACCTAGACAACAGTTCCTGCTCTCCTAATTTAGAGATTTATTAAAATTACAATAAAATAAGCATTTTCATTTGCAAAAAGCACAGCTATAATAGAGTTATTTTTGTTCAAAATATGTGGAAGTTACTAACACTGCTCAGACAACTTTATGGGAATTTTTAGAATGAACTGAATTTAATGAAAACATGAGTGTTAACAAGAAGAAATAAACATTTTGGTTTTGTTAACAGGTCTTTGCCAGTAAGCATTTTTTTAAATTAAAACTGATAAATGAAGCATAAAAAGTATCTAATGACAATGAAGATGATAATACTACTAATAAGAAAAATACTTCGTAGTGAACAAAAAAGTCTCTTAGATGTTTTCCTAGAGAGCTGCAGTTCAAATAGATATAGAGGAAGTAACTAACATACACACCTTCAGGAAGAAAATTTGAATACTTTCCTTCTGCATATGTAGATGAAAAGCTAAGACTGTTTTGAATATTAAAATGAATTTAAACAAAAGATTATAAGTACACACATGCATACAAAAGGAGGACAAGAGAACTTAAAGATAAGATAATGTTTTTCAATAATTTTAAGACTATTCAATTTACTTGGGAAGACGTGCTTTATTCTTGATTAGTATGTGTGAAAAGAAGTTTAATTCATTTGCTCACATTTAGCATGATTTAATAAGGCTCAGACGTGGATTTGTCAGGCACTACACAATACCTATGGAAGACCCTCTCAGCTCTGAAACTGGAAAAAAAGCCAGACTCCATCAAAGAGAGTCCCATAATCTCACACGCCTATGAGTGAGAAATTTATAGAAGCTCATAGGATGGAGTTTCAGTTTTGATTGAAGAAATATAAATGTCCTGCTTCTTTGAATGTGGGTGACTGTATACGGAGTATATATAATGGTCTTTATAGTCAATGGAGATCTGGAGATGTGCTCAGTTCTTTGTCTGACTTCTGGAAAAGTATGGATCTCCCAAAAGTTCCATAGTAAATCTGCCAGTTGTTTGTGCGTGTTTCAGATGCCACATGGTGTCTCAGATATCATTATGTGCACTATATTTAGGTAAACCTAATGAGCTTTTGGTCAACACTGACACTGGAATTTAGAGAATTAATCATCTCTCTGAGTAGGATGCAGTCACTTACTTCAGTGTTGGGTCTAATGCTTTCCGAGCTACAGGTAGCCCTTTCAGACATCCACCAGAGCTGCAATGCATAAGATCTCACAGGCAGCTGCTTCCTTCTGGAGACAGAGCTGGAGTGTAAGTCTGACATTTTCGATACTGAAAACTTGTGTTTATTACAGCTGATCTGACCTCCAAAGTCAAAATATATTTAACCAAGAACAATGTCATTTATTGACATTAAGAGTGGGCTTCAGATGTCTTAATGCAGATGTTTGATAGCCTTTTTGAAACATCAAGATATGCTCTCTGGTTTCTATCTGCCTATTCAGATGAGCATAGATGTACCAGTCCTGTCTGAATATCACTAATACATCAAGTCATTTGAAATGAGCATTTATTCTCCACACAATAGTCTGATGATGGGACTGAGAAGTTACCAGGCAGAGGCCACATGGCATTTCTTGCTGCCTCAGCCAAGTGAAAGGGGGAGTTCTACTGACATGTTACAGTTCTGTTCCACCACTGTGCAATACCCAACAGCCTTTATAAGCAAAACTCTCAATATCTCTCCTTTACATATGAAGTGGCTGCCCCTAAGGGTTTATGATGGCAGCAACATTTGACTACAGACTCAATTCCACTTCTCCCAAAAGTATACATTTTTCATTTGGAAACTGCTGTGGCAGAGGATAAGTATGCAACCTCACCTTACAGACAAATGTTGTGCTTGACCATGTCCTCTCCTAAGCATGGTTGGCTCTTTTGTGAGATTTGTGCCTTCTACTGTGCAGGAGGATTCCTAGGTGAAATCAAGCTTAAGTGATGGCAAAATTAGGCTGGTAAAGTTAAGATTAATGAATTAACAATTGTTTTATTTTTCTTTCATAAATATTTAATGCTAATGTGCCAAGTATATTTACAAACAGCAATTTTGAAATTGTATTTCTATTGCTTTGATAGATGGCATTATTTATGAATTTGTGGCTGTTAAAGTCTCTATTGAATGTAACCAGACTTACAATAAGAACTTCTGTCCAGCTGCACCCACGACTCTGATTTCTGAGGACCTGCTTGAACACAATGGGTTTTATTTTCTGCCAGATTTCTACACTCCTAATGTAACACAGAGTTGATGTAACCTATGATTGCATTAGCATAAACATATTACTGTATATTTTAAGATGAGAAGGGAGACTACATTCTAAATTTTGCCACAATGTCTTGATTTGAAAGACAGGTATCTGCTAAGGAAGGCTGGAGCCTCCCATGGAATGGAAAATATAAACCCCTTCCCTCCAAATTATTATAATTTTGAAATTAAGGGGCTCTCAGACAAAGATGTGAGAATAGGAATAACAGTGCTTTACTAGTATGTATAACAAGGCAAACAAGCAACAACAATGACAGCATTAACAACAAACAGCACCAGGAACCCAGTGACCTCTTCTTGGCTGCAGGCACTTTCCTCTTCAGTGCAGTTCCTGTCACAGCCTGCAGGGGCGCTGGTGGCTCCCGGCCGGGCAGGGCAGGTGCGATGACTCCCCCGGGGCTGCAGGGGGCGCTGTGGCGCGGGCTCGGGGAGCACATGGGAATGGTGGCTCAGCCAAGATGGGGAGGGATGAGAGAGAGGCTTTGCTTCACAAAGGCCCTGGGGCATCCAATTCTGGTGCCCCAGCAGGACCCTTGGAAAGAGCGAGCTAGGACAGCAGGATGTCTCAACAGGCAGTGAGTGCAGGGCTACAGTGAGCAAAAGTTTGCAGCGGTGCTGAAGGGGCAGCGGGGACAGGGCACCTGTGGCCCGGCTATGAGGGCAGGGAGAGGCGAGCTCAGGATCCCGGGAACACAAGCAGAGGGTGATAGGTCCCTTTTTTAGTGAGGTGGGTGTTAATAAGGTCCCAGTTCAGTGGGTGCTTTCAAAACAAGGAGAGGCTCAACCCACGGCAGAAGCAGCAGCTCTGGGCTGGGCTCCAGTGGCAGCAGGGGATTCCCTTCCCCAGGAAGCAGCTCCGACTGTCCCTCTCCAAAGCTGAGACAGAGAGAGAGCAGCTGCCCCAGCCCTGTATTTTACCTGCCCAATCCTCAAGATATCTCTGCCCCTCAGAGAGAACCTCTCAGATAAGAGAAGTGCAACCAGGTACCCTCCTCCTCTGAGCTAGGCCATTTCTTTTGTTTTCTTAGGTACCCAGTTGTTAGTTTCCCTGCAACTTAAGGGAAAAAATTTCTGTAAGTAAAAAGGAACAAAAGGAAAGAAACCAAATGCCAAACACATAATTTTCCAGTTTCAAATTCAAGTGTTTAATCTCAACCTTGAAGCAGTCTCCAAAAATATTTAAGATTTTATCACAATTAATGGGAACATATGCAGTTTTTGAAGATATTAAGCTTTTCAGAATCTACTTATTACTACGGAATAATATAAATTTCTTGAAATATATAAATTATTTTCCTCAATTAGTAGGAAAAAAAAAAAAGGCAGCCAAACACTAATTTCCCCTCCTGGGTATCTCTGAGAAATCTCTGTAATTTTACAGAGAAAATAGCACCCATATAAAAGAAATTAGAAAAACAATGCATTACTTACTTTGCTTTCTTAGAATGAAGTTGTAGAACTAAGTCTAAAGACACTAGTCTTGTGGACTTCTTCCTTTAATTGTTTTTACTAAATTTTAAATCACCTTTAATAGTTCATGGTCTATAGAACTTTGGATGGTGTGGTAAATAGGAATATTTTATTCCTAGTTCTGTAAGCATAGATGGGAGAAAATACTAAAAACCTTTTTTTTAAACAACTTCAGTATACACTGAAGAAGTCTTGCAATAAAATATCAATTGTTTCCTTCATTGTGTATGGGATAACAGTTTCCTTCCTGGTGCATGTCTTACACATCCTTCAACAATTTCATTAGGTACTGCATTTGGTAGTTTACTTTTTGTAAAGAACACTATTGGCAGGTTTTTCTTCTTTGATTTTATCTTTTGTTAAAAAGAGTAGGCTCATTTTTAGCTGTTAACTTAGTGCAGAAAAGTACCATGATAATAAAAGACCCATTTAAAGCATAGTAATGCCTGCCTGATATATCCTCTGAAGTCATCTGTGACAATAAAGCATTGAATGAGAACATTTTTGTTGAATTTCTGAAGTGAACAATAATGGATCTGGCAATATTTCTATCAGTGGCATAGAAGCAGATATAAAATCATTGCTGACAAAATATGCAGACAGCACAAAGATTGACAAAGCATAAAACAATGAACCGTACAGGGCAGTCACACAGAATGAACTGGGTCACTGATTAAGCTGAGTTCACTAAAACAAACCATGATTTCCATCTGACAAGCACAAGTCTGTCTACAAGACGGGAACACAGGTCATACCCATACAAAGAAGAGTATTCTGGCTGGCTAGTGCATAGAAAAAAAAAAATGCTGGGGTCATGGCATACAAATAATTGAATGAGATACTACTGCAATGATGTGGTACAATACTATATCATGCATCTTGCTAGAAGTTTCATCTATAAGTTTCAAGAAAATACACAGAAAACCCTGTAACATGATGTTACTACTGTGAAGAAAGTAGTCTACTGAGCAGGTACTGAATGTGCTCTGTTTAATCAGTGAGAAACTAAACTGTGCTGTCCTTATGAGCCTCTTGGAAGAAAATGCTATATTCTCAAAGCCTCTTTATTATTCTAAATCATGACAAGAATTGATTTCTGCTTCTGAAGCTGAACAAAGCAAAAAATTGGACAGCTAATTATAGTCAGAGATGTTGGCAAAGGTGATTTTGTCATAATTAGTTATTGTGGTTCAGTAGAGGGTAACAGTGTGAGTGCAATTGTTTGACATAGATAAGGTCAGAAAAAATATTGCAAAAATCACATATTATTGCATGTTAGCAACGTTATGTATGGAAACCATTATTTAAATTACTGTGAATCTGACAGAACATGCATCTTATTATTTTCAAACTTCTTTAGAAATACTGTTGAGTTTCTAATAAGATAAATCTAAATATCTAAATGAGATAAAATCACATTGAAAAGGGAAAAATGTAAAAACTCGACATGGAGGGAGAATAAATTTAAAAAAAGATTTTTATAAAGGATTTTGAGTTTACAGAATTTTTAAAGAATGTTTGCCAATTTAATTGAACATTTCTAAGCACAAAAATCAAGGAAAAGAGTTCAAAAAACGTATTTCACATCTTAGCAGTTTGTTTTTGTTGTACAAATTTCAGACTAGCTTAACAGGAGCAAGAATCCAGACAAGTAATTTAAGAGAAAGTGTTAAAATGGTACATTCTGATACATTTGAAAAATTCTTGTAAAACTAGCACATTTTCAAAGATTTTGAATTTCTATTAGTTGAATTTCCATTGAATTTCTAATATTTTTGTTTTCCTTCATCACAGGTTTACTCTTTATAAGAAGTAATTGACACAAGATGAAAAAAACAAGTCCCTCAATTTTGCAGCTATAGATCATTACTGATCTGTGCTAGTTATGATTCACTATGAATTGTGGCCTGGATTGCTCATTCTTTTTCACACATAGACATGTAGAGACACCTAAATTTTGGAAGAGCAGTGAACGATAATTTAGGCATGATTAATTACACAAGACATGACAGGTTGACCATTGACTGTAGTAGCGCAGGAGTGTTTTGGTGGCTTGACACTGTGGAACATGTTACTGTGCCTTCATGGCATCTCTAAGGAGGCAAATATTAAGTTATCTCACATTTTCTTTTTATAGGAAAAAAGATACTTTTTAACTAGTTCAAATTGGTGCATACAAAGCTGCTCAGGCCTGTACTTCTGCATTAACATACAAGAAATTATGGGGAAGGACTGAAAGTTTCTTTCAAAAAGGTGTACAATTTTGACAACAATTTTAAGCCACTTAGGATTTGCAGATACAGAAGAAAAATAAGATTCTCTTTGAAAGATATTCTTATTCACCATCAGTATAAGATCCAGGTTCACTTTAAAATGTTAGGGATTGAGATTTAATTTTGGGAAAAAATATTTACTCAGCACTAGATCTATCTGCCTTTTAATTAAACACTTGTGATAAAATAGATATTATAGGTGAATGAGAGCAGAATAGGGCCAGAATAGTTCTTTCATAGATATGTATCTTCATTCTAGTCAATAGCATAATTTGTTTTGAACTATCTGGTTAGAAACACATTCAGTTATGCTAGTAGTCAGATAGCTATTTAAATTCTTTGGGTTCAATTTAAAATAGAAATCAAAAAATGGCTGCTTACCAGAAGCTCTGTGAAAGAAATTGAGGCTCATTATTTGCTTTTGAAATCAAACATCCTATGAGATAACTGCAAAGCAAAGTATATTGCAAAGGCTTTTTGAGTGCAGACAGCTCACCAATCAGTTCAAACATCAGATTTGATATCAAGATTCTTTTGAACTACCACCTACAATTTCTTCAGAGAAGAAAGCAAATAGTTTTAAGGAAAAAAAAAATAGTTCTTTCATAAAAACCTCATTTTGGGAAATGTCATCAGAGTTCTAAGTATCTTCTAAATATCTTTAGCATAAGTATAATTTTTGCAAATATCGTCTTTGGAAGTATGTAAGTTTTTACAAGACATGACATCAGGCTCATGGGTAAATGAGATTCCTTAACTCTAGTGGCATAATATACAGTGATGAGAAAAGGGTGGAGAGAAAGTTAGTAAACTCTTCAGGGTGTTCTCTCTATTATGAAAGAGAAAATGCAATACATACTGAAACTGTACTGAATTACCCAGTCACACTTTCTATCTCTTTCATTGTTGAAGTCTTCAGCCTGTGTTTACCATACAATTTTTGCAAGCATTAGAAAGGATGCAATGACAAACTGAAGTGCAGGTCAGTCTTGAACCTGGGAACGTCAAGAGACAGGGAAGCACTGCTGGGTCCATCAATATCCAGTCAGGCCTATTGTATCACTAGGCATTAAGTCCAAATCTGTGTTCTTGATGTTAGATGGGATATTCTTGACTTCAGAAAGTGTACTGCTGAGGAATGAAAAAACAGATGGCAAGAAGTAAATAAAATGTTCCTTTCCATTTGCCAGGTACCTCATAATTGTTAATATTTTGACTGTGAATGGGCTTAGAATCATTAATGTTGTCATGGCTGACACCTTCACTATAATAAGTTCTTTTTTTCATTTATGGTCATCCCTTACTTAATGGCAGAGCATTCATTAACCACCAAGCTTGACCTGAGGCTAGATCTGACACCAAATACTAAATCTTTCAGTAGCTGCTGGGATTTTGTAATCACTTGTTCCTGTGCTTGTCCATTGCTGCCTAGCAATATCTAGACTTAAACTGTGAAATTTGTCCATTTTGTTGCAATGCTTGCCCTGTGAATGTCTCAGTGGTCCTTGACAATTTCCTGCAGATATCAAGAAATCTGTTTCTTCCATTCCATAGTGAAATGGCTTTTAACATGCCATGCTACAAGCAGAACCAAGCACAGAGGGAGCCACAGGGTAGCTAAAATAGCTTATCATTCATGCCAAACATAGGAAAAGAATTCTGAAACATATAAGAACAGAAAAATTATTTTCTTTTTCCAACTTCATTTTTTAATTTCTCTATTTGAGATAAAAAAATATTTTTACTAATGGCTGATTTACTAAGCTTCTGAGAATGGCTAAGAAGTCTCAGAGTTGCTTACATTTTAATCTTAGAGCACTTCTGAAAATAATTATCTGTGCTGCCTTTATTAGAGGGTCTCTGAAAATGTTTTTATAAAACTGGCATGAGTACAACTGAATTCACTCACTGGAGACATAATTTTAACATCCAGCTGTGTCAGTTGTTTCTTGTGAGCTTTAAAAAGATAATTTTTCCTTTTTGAGAATTGTTTTCACATATTAAATCTCTGGGATCTAAAGGAAAAAAATAATGATGCACGAGTTAGATGATTACTATGTACCTAGCCAGAAGGAGAAGTTACTGAGGGCAAATGTCAGTCCTTTATATAGCTGAACAAGCCTTGGAATCACCAGTAAAGTTAGCCCTAGTTCCAAGGATCCTCCATTCTTTACATTTTTCCCTACGAATTCATTATTTTGATACATATTTTATAACCTTTAAACCTCTCCTGCTGTAGAAAACTATTCTTATTAACAAATAGTCTGAAGTGAAATTAGGTCAAGCATATTTTTGAAACCTTGGCATTATAGATGAGGTTAACTCTAAAGCTAAAGGTAATCCTGGGATTGCAAAATTACAACTAATCTTATTTTCAAATGAGATGTTTATATCTCTCATGTTATTTGAAGCCCTATAATGTTCAACCAAAGTTAAAATAGCTCAACACTGTCAAAGTTTCTTACTTCAAGAAACTATCCAGTTTTTTTATCTATCCCCTTAGGATGAGCTATCTACCTTTCTCATTAGTTCCTCTTCATTAGCAGTAACATATGGTGCAAGTCCTGTATCTTGGAAATCCATCACAGGAATACTAACAAAAATCTTATATCCGCATCCCCTCTGTCCTTCTTTTTATATGTTTGGTTTTACCTGAATAAAGATATGCAAGATTCACATGCCTCACTATGAATATACAATTATTTTGAAGACACAATGCACAGGTATAAATACGTCTCTGAGCTGTAAACTATAAATCCAGATTCTAAAATCAGCCTTATACTATTAATTTATATTGATTTTTTTATAGATGATAATACTTTTGAAAGACTTTGTTCCACTGTACTTTAGACTAATTTTTGACTGGATGTGAATAACTTCCATTTATAGGACATTGTAACTTATCTCAGCAAGACATCTCAAGGTGCTTTAAAAGAGATGTACAATAATTAATAACACAGCTTGCAGTGCCAGGCTAATGATGGGAAGCAAAGAGAAAAACAAGTCAGTTTTCAGTTTTGATTTAAAGCACTCTGACATTCATGGTATTTCTTGGCAGAGATTGTTAAACCAAGGCTTTTCGATATCTGAAACAGCAGCAGCCCAATAGAGCATGTAGTGAGATCTTAGCAGGACAAGTACAGCACCTTGATGTGACCTATCAGTGAAATGTGTAAGTTTTAGAAGAAAACTATATGGGATGCATTTTGGGGGTTTTGTTTCTGGGTGGCTGGTTGGTTGGGATTTTTTTTTTCTATCTGAGCTGGTGTGATTCTTAGAAAAGGACCATGATTGTTGAATTGTTAAAGGATCATGATTAAATCATGATTGTTTGGAAATTAGTAAGATAAACTTCTATCACATTTTTGAAGACATAATTTGAGTTATATGCTATGGATCTCCAGTCAGAATTCTTTAAACATTATTTTATTTTGTACAGGCATGGAGGTTGTGTTTATCTATGCATAGCATAATTGTGTGAGGAAAATGATTCTAACATAACTCTAAAGAATCATGTCTACTTTTAGCATTGTATATACTAATCTTCTTAATATATGGAATATTTTGGAATGCTTCATGGATACTTTATCACAAATACAAAGTGTTTCTGATGCAAATCTCTGAGAAGTATCAATGCAAGAGTAGACATTTCCCTAAAATTTCTCTAACAGAGAAACTTAGAAAAGTAACTGTCCAGAGATGGTTGACTCTTCCTATTGGCTCTATTTACTGTATGCAAATACTCTTCCTGTTGACTACAAATACTATAGGCAGATTTATGAGGCACCTGAATTTATGACATTTGATATGATAACACAGGGAAAGATCTGTCTACTACATCTGATCCCATGCCCTTTCCCTAATAGTATCTAATAACAAATATTCAGATAAATTTTATGATGAGCAGTCTATATCTGATGCACCATCTTGGCTTCTGAAAATGTTGAGTTCTATATGAACATCTATATCATAAAATTTGATAGCCATTTCTCTATTTATAATAATTAAAACTCCACACCATCTCATGCATTTTAAATTAATTCATGTTTTTGTCATTTGCATATTTTTGCTCTGTGTTAACTAATTTAATTACAACTGGAGTAGAAAAAACCACTATTTTGATTTGCTTTCAGTCTGTTGAATTAAGTCTAATGCAATCTTTCTAAGCAATGATGTCATGAATTACCATTCTTTCTATATTTATAAATACATCATTCATAATTCTATCATCTTTCTTACGTATTTCTCCACATCTATCACTTCTAGCTGCTTCTTTATATTCTCAGAAGCAGACATCTGATACATTAATTTATTCTTCTTTCCCTCTTCTGTAACATTTTTCAGTTTAGAATATCTTCTAATAATTTAGTGGGAAGACCAGAATTTATTTATTTTCAAGACAGAAGTCCAACATGGAACTATTGAGTGGAAAATTTCTTTTTTCCTCTTTATAATAACTTATAATACTGTGCTGTATTGGTGCCACCTGACAACTAAGCACCCACTCAGTCACCTGCTTATTCCCTCTCACTGGACTACAGGAGACAATAAAAAAACCAAAAGGTGAGAAAAACTTGTAGATCAGCATAAAGACAGTTTAACAAATAAAGCAAAGTTTCAAGCAAAACAAAATGAAGAATCCATTCCTTATGTTCTGTTGGCATGGAGATGTCAAGCCAGTTCATGGGAACCAAGATCTCATCACATGTAGTGGCTTCTTGGGAAGAAAACATAACCAAAAGCTACTACTCTCTTCCACTTTTTCCTGAACTTTTACTGCTGAGCACGTCATATGTTATGGAATATCCTTTTGGTCAGTTGGGGTCAGTTGTTCTGGGTTTGTCCTTTTACAAACTCTTGATCACTCCCCCAGCCCTGTCACGGGGGTGACAGAGTGGAAGAAGTTCAAACAGAAATAAAACTCAACCCGCCCCCCCCTCAATTCTATGCAAGAGCTATTCAGCCACAGTCAAAACAATGTTTTTTTTAATCACAAATCTGAAATGCAGTACCATATGGGCTGCTATGGAGAAAATGAAATCTGTTCCTGCCAGAGCCAGTACCGACATTCTTGGGTTTATGGCCTCTGCCCGACTCTGTTTGGAAGATTATACAGGATGACTCTAAGACCCTTTTCTTGAACTGTGAAAATTAATTAACAACATATCACTATATATATGTGACTATAGTTGCTTGTCCTCTTCATATCTGCTTTGTGTATAAAATACTGAATTGCACTTATCATTCAGTCTTTCGAACTTCTGAGCTTCTTCCAAAAATCTTTACTAGCATTTTAGTTTTCATTACTCTAATTGTATCAGTAAATCTTGTTGCCTTGGGTTTTTTTCTCTCCCTTTTCAATAAACTTTATAAACGTGTTAACAAATTCATACTACTTTTTGGACAACTTCACTGTACTTTATCTCTACTATAAAAGTGTCAATTCATTTGACTTTTATGTTTACCTTTCAAATATAATTTACTTATTGAAAGACATTTTCCCTTTTCTGTGACTGTTAATTTAATTAACTTGGTAACAAGACAACTGGTTTTTATTGGTTTTGGTTTTTTTGTGTTTTGTTGTTGTTGTTTTGTTTTGATTTTCTCCACAGATCTACATATGGTATGGCTGTATCTGCCCTTACATATTTTCTTCAGCATATCTTGTGGTGTTCCAGACCATTTTGAATTACTCCACAGCATTTAGACAGTCTGAACTCCCAAAGTTCATCCTTTGTAGGCAGCAGTAAGAGAGAACACATAAAAATTCTTGGTACTGTGATCTTTCCCCAGCAGTAAGTGCAATTGTGACCATGCCATCTGGTCATGTACCTTGGGATCCTAGAGTAGTTGACCCTGTTTGATCAGGGCAGTTGTACAAGTTGATATCCAAAGGCGCCTTTTAACCTCAGCTTTTATGTCACTCTGACACACTGTGCATAATATCCTAGAAAACTGGAAGGGTTTCTAGGTAAGTAATACAGGAACACTGAATGGATCATTTTTCTTCCTTCACTTGACAACTTCTTAAAAGGTGTCTGAGGCACCAATTACTTGCAACAGTTTTATTCTTCTCTGAATAGACTATGCTTATAAACAAAAACCTGTATTTGTGTTCCTGCTATGATTGCAAACATCGTATCTGAAAGTTGATTTCAGGTCTGGGTTTGTTCTCTGATTCATGTGTTGCTATCTTATCTCTGATTCTATTATCTGCTGCATTTCTTCTGCCCAATGTTTCTTCTGATTAAACAAGGCCTTTTTCAAAAAAATGGCATTAAGATTAGGGCCTTCTATTCTTCTGTGGAAGTGTACTAAGGGTGCACACAACATTTAAATGTTGAGTAATTTTAAACATGTCTTCTTTTATAAGTATTGTGTGAACAGTCTCTGGTCCAGGCAATGTGTTTCTTTTTATTAATTTTGTTTTAAAGATGCCACTATTGATATAATTGAGAAAGTTTTTGAGACTTATCTTCATAAAGATGTATCTTCAGCTTTAAGGGATATGATTTGATATGATTGATATGATTTAAAGGATATGATTCAGCTCTTTGTATATATCCTACATCTAGTGTGGTCAAAGAAAATTTTATCCCAAATCATTTTTACAGTATGACTTGTCTCACATGCCTTAATATTTAAGTTTATTTTCTGTCACTTCATTTTATATGCACTGTTTATTATTTTTTTTT
>VWYP01023177.1:0-42881 GCA_013400435.1 Pycnonotus jocosus
TTATAATGTGTAACAGGAATTCAATCTGGTGTCATACTGCATATCTCCCACACCGTAAGTGTTGCCAAAAGTAAGCTTATAAAATTATTTGTCTAGAACTTTATATATAATCTGGCTGGCAGTGAAAGAAAACCGTTGAGGTTGATGTAAAGTTTTATTCTATGTGGAAGGTAATGAATCATTACGAAAGCTGAAATGCATTTTGATTTAATGGAATGGGATTTTGTACATTGCTTCATAAACATACTGATTTGATTCTTAGTCAAATAAGTGTGAAATGTCAGAATTCCATGGAAAATGAAATTTTCTGTATTCACTGGTACAGATGTAGTCCACAAATTATTGGAATTATAATGTGCATTTCCTTTCAAATTTTCTTTTGCTGTTTTCCTCGTAGTAGTTTCTCTCACATGTCATTCTGAGCAGTGTTCTTTGATTTACATTTGTTTTATGGGAATCTGATTTCATCTAGACAATATTCTGTAGGGTCCTGAGAACCAAAATGGATTGTTTTCCCTTCTTTGCCCCCTCAAATAACTCTCAACTGTAAAAAGGCAGGGCTGTGAAAGTCTCCAAATACTTTACTATTCTGGAGTCAGATTTTAACATAATTCTATGCTGTTGTGATTACATATTTACTTAGATCTGGATTACACAGAAATCACTGGATGGGAAAAGGCCAACTCAAACAATTTTCTAGCAACTTTTCCAAGTTAAATCAAAGGAAATGTTCAGGCAACAAAGAACTCTTTACTTTAGCAACTTATGCTTAACTACCTTAGGGACTACTGACTTAGATTCCTGTTTCCTGGTAGGTTTCTCATAGATGTTGGAAAGATGTTTCTGGAAGGTCAGGAGGATAGTCATTAATTTGTATATGTCTTCTTCACATGAAATGTCTGTGACTCCTATCCTCTTTTCACTTTCATGAAAGGTTTGGTTGCATTTGTTTTAGGAACCTGACTAATTAGAAATTTAGTTACCAATTAACTTACTAATTGTCAGTAGCATCTAAGTATCTTTTCTGCAACTAAAAGTGAGAGAAAAAAAAAATCTGTCTTTTCTGACACTGATATTGCAAAACTCATGGCAAAAACATTTCCTTTATTTTCATTTTACTAGATGGTATCACGTCTCAGTGGATAGAATAGGCAAACAGCTGATTCAAGTGGTGCCAGAATTTTACCCATGGGGTTCAATCAGAGTGACAAGGATTGCTCCATGGACACACTCCTTGCAACATTTTTTAAGAAAATGCAGTTTCCCAAAGTTTACTGTGCTTTACTGAACATTTTCTAACACACTGGAACATTAAGCTATGTTGAAAGTAAATAGAAGGTATGCAAATTATGATTTCTATGCCACTGTTTTGTTTACCTCACATTTAAAACCACTTCATGAAAAGTAGGCAAGAATAAACATTGACAAAGAAGGTCTGGAGGTATCAGAGTGGATGTCCTGTTGTAGCTTAGGAAAAGAAGCCGACTTCCTTATTAAAACAGGATGAGGTTTACCACATCTCTCTTTCTCTTGTACCTCTATAACTGTTGCAGATGAACCTTATTACCACATTGTGGAAACAATATTAAGTCCCATGGTTGTTCTCCAGATGTAGTTGGAGGATCCCTATGTGATGCAACTAAAAGTCAAAACACCTCAGAGGGACATGGCCCTCTGCTTCAGTCCATATCTTTGTATTTATTTACATATATATGTATAAAAATATGTGACACATACACACATGCATACCTGTACATACGTACATATATGCACACACATATGCTCCCTGAAGTCCTATGGACCTAAATTACTCTTTTTAATAATTTGACACTCTTTCCCACACCTCCAGGACAAAGAATATAATTGTATTTTGTTGTCCTAGAGACTAGAGTGCTAAGATCAGGTTTTCCATTGCCACTTAAAGAGAGGATTAAACTATTTAGTTAGTGCCCACAGAATGTATAACTATCATGGTATCCCATGCTTCACGTCTCTTCCTTCAACTTTTTCAATTAGCTTATGTCCGATGTCATCCATCAGATTTCTTTTTCCTAGAAAAAGAAAGAATTACAGCCATAGTGATACTGGCTTGTACTACAAACATTGGAAAAATCCTACATCTCACAATTAAAGAAGAATTTTAATGAGCTTTACAGATTAAAAATTATAACAGCTAAAGATAGCATGTCATATATACTCACAAGGACACAAGGTGAATACTTGAAGATGCAATCAGAGACAGTCATAGTATTTTATGACACATTCTGTTTAATTACCATGGACAGGTATCATAGGAATACATACCTATATGTTATATACACAGAACAACAGATAATTTGTCATGGCTGTTGGGATACACGACACACTCATGAAAGGATGGACTCACCAATAAACCAGTAGTGTTTCCAGTTCCCATAAGGTGAGCTGAGTTCATTTGTCCAGCTCAGCTAGAGATGTAACACTGTGGTACCTTATCCCAAGCCAAGTCATTTCTCTGTGATGCACAGAAGTAAAGAACTGACAGACTCTTTCTATGATTTTCATTAAATACAGAAATATGCTTAAAACCATTCTTTAGCATCCTGAACATAAGCATCTGTGCTGCAGCAAAGAACCTACATAGATTATGGAAGACAGTTTATGAGACATATGTTTTAAATTGCTTTCAATTTTTACTGTAAATGATGGGAATTATTCTGTATGAATTAAATATAATGTAATACAGATGTCGGATGTGTTAAAATTACTGGTTTAGGGACAGCAGTTTCTGAACACATTCTGTCAATGAACCTAATTCACACTCAAGAGTTTCTACTGCTTGTCAAAAGTAATGGCATCAAATATAACATTCAGCAATAGATAATTTAATGTGTAACTGGCCAACATTTTACACTTATCAGTCCTCTTCAAAAAGTTCAGGCTTAAAATTAGAATAGAATTTAGGCTTAATATTCTTCTTTGTCAATAACAATGACATAAAATATGTTGTCCATCAGAATTTTCCTGTTTGTTGAATTAATCTGTTCAACCTTTTTTTAGCTGCCCCTTTTCCTGTAAGTAATACAAGCTACTATACTTCTTTCTGAGCCTTAGACCCATTGAAGATTTCCTCTTCTGCATTGCAGTGCCCCCTTCCTTTCTATCACGGCTTATCTGGGAGGCATTGTCTGCCAAGTACCTGCAGAATTGAGCAATAATCCTCCATTAAATCTCTATAAAGGAGGAAAGGCAGTTAAACAAGCTGAACAAAGAGATTTACACTCTTTTATTTAAATAGGAAGTCAATTAGGAAATGTATGCTCTTTCAATGAACTTAAAGCTCCTGACACTATTTCTGGGATTAGCGTTCTGAAAGTTTAATTTTTAAACTTTGCTTAGCATAAGAACAAAAACATGGCACTATGAAAAAAAATTCACGTTTTACACTAGTTATAAATTTGGGCAAGCCAGCAAGAATGCACATTTTAGTAGGTCTTGCATAGTAACCATATTTAGTAGAAATTCTCTAAGCTTAAAAAAATAAACTTCTCCATATTATGTCTAATATTTAAAGAGTCAAAGGCAAAGTTTATTAAATTTCCTCCATTAAACTAAGCTCCAGAAAGGCAAATAGCCCAATTATTAACAGAATTTCTACTTAGCCCTATGTCACATCAACCTATTGTTTATTTGGAGTTTGTTTGCATTGTCATAGGAGTATTCATTCACAGTTTTCTGCCCTATTGAGTGATCTTATTAAAGATAATCCCATTTATTTAATCTCCTTTCTGAACAACTATTTTATCCATAGCTCTATGTGCCATGGTCTTGGAAGGGCTGCCCTGTCTAGCAGGGCTTGCAGTGTAGGTTAGAGATTTCTAGGTATGCTACTGCTTGGAAAAACGAGATTAGCTGTTCTTTCCTCTTTTCCTCTGTTCTTTCCTGAGGGAGCCCGCTGGTAGGAAATAACAATTTTCCTGGGAATCGAAGAAAAGACCTGGATACCTTTGCCCTCTTTTTGACATTGTCATGAGAAACAACTAAACCATGAAGCATTTTAAATGACTCTAATAATTGAAAAGTACAGCATCAGTGCTGCACTTGCCAATTCAAAAATTATATAGTCAGAGGAAAAGACCATCTGCTCTCAAGGTCATATCTTGGTAAAGTCTCAGATTCACTCAAATTTGCGGATATATGTTCAACAGTCTAGAGGTACATCCCAACATTAACAAATACTGGCAAAAGAAACCATTAGCATTCCTACAAATTATTCCATAAAACCCTACAACCTTGTACTGTAGCACAGTAAACCTCTGAAATAATTGATGTCTGCTGGCAAGTGCAGCTGGATGCTTCCCCACCACGCAGCAGGAAGTCTGTGCTCCTGGTGGTGGGAGCCCTTGGTGGGTTATTACAGCACCCTGGTCTGCTGGTTCTCTCCTTTTCTGAGAGCTGTGATCTATGAAATTAATAGTTTTGTTATTCATTGTGTTGCCCCCAAAGCTGTGAAAAATTAATGAGCCATACAACAAAATTCACATGTTCTCCATCTAGGACTGATCCTTGCAAATAAATCTTTGCTGCATAGTTGGCTTTGTGCCTCCCTGAGCTTTCATGGTATCAGTGTGATTCTGCATGGGCCCAACACATCAAATTCATGAACAGGACTGAGCCTGATGCAGCCTCTCTCTAACATAACTCTCTCTGTGACACCACAAGAAGTCCATATGCTCAGAAAGATGTCTTGCAAGTGTAACTCTCAGGCCAAAGCCTTTTTTTTCAACTAATACTTATGTTCCTTAGACTGAAACAAATATTTGTGAAAGACTTCTTTGATTGTCTTCCAAAATAAAGGCTTTTAGGTAGTACTTTAGTTTGCTTTGATATTTTTATGGCACAAAGTAATGAATGAAGATCATTCCTATATATTTTTACCATCAAGGAACTTCAGAAGCTAGAAACTCTAGAACTAATCTAACTCTAGAATTCTTCTAGCCTAGAAGACTATCTAGTGTCTTAATTATTTTAAAATACCTACAGATGCAGAAAAAATAATCAAATACTCAAAATGGAAATACAACTGCCAGAGAGACTACAGTTTCAGAGATATCACTATCCATTTATCTGAATTCTCCTGTAATTAATAGGCAGTTATTTTTATATCTGTTGTAAAGGCATTGCAAGTCTTGGTTTCAGGACACAAATTCAGATGTTCTGATAGGAGGTAGGAACATCACAGACACTATGTACCAATGAAGAATGCAGTGTAAAAATATTTTTCATCTCTATCCAATGGATTGAGCTTTCCAATCTGCAAAAGCAATTCAATAAAGCATGTTAATACCTAAATATTAATACCATGTTAAATACCTAAATATTTTTAATGTCGTAATTCAATTCACCAGGCCAAAGTGAAACTTTCAGTGAAAATAAGGTAAGCGGCAACAAAGGTGCTGCAGGGATTTAACATGTATTTCATAATAAGCGAAGAGTACTAGAAACTGGCCAAAGATATACAGGAATGATTCCTTTGAAATCATTGAAGTTTGTCCCTTTTGCACTGAGATTTACTTTAATCCTAAATTCAAAGCTACTTTGGCAGTATAAGATGTAGAGTGTTAGTACGGTCACTCTGAAATGACACAACAGCTTGAATGATTTTTGCTTTGGTATGGGATGCCATTATTAGAAAGAATAGCTCTTACATATCCATATGTAATTACAGAAAAACAGATTAAATAATCAATTTATTATTAATTAGAAAATTAAACACTTTGTTGTATTTATCATTCAAGTACCTTTAGCTGTCACATGGAAGTAATAGGTTATGCAATACAAATTAAGCATTTCTGACATCTTAATTAACAAATAATTTGTTAATACGGAACCTGACATTACAATATTTTCATCTCTCTAATACCACTAATTCATTATTTTAAAGGAAATTAATTTGTTCTGCATTTCAGTTAATACTCTAGGCCAATTATATGGTAATGATTTTGTTGCCGAAAGCTGAATCTTTTAAATCTCTGCTGAAATTCACAAGTAAGGCAGAAAATGAACCATGTTATTGAGATTGGAGGCTAAATTTTTTTCTCAACACAGGGCTTTTTCATAGAAATCTTTATGACAGCTTTAGAGTTATATTTACTATATTTGCTATCTCTAGAATTTTATTTACCATAAAGAAAAAATCAGATATTTTCCTGGATCCTTTCTTCTAGTATTCCTAATATTTATTTAGCTTTCCCTACATAAACAACTTCATCTCTTACCAGATCCAGAAACTGTAATAACATCTCCTGTATAGGCCAATTTTGAAGTTTTAAAATTAATCACATAAGAAGCTGATCATTCCCTGTAACCTAATTGTGTTTTGCCAAGGTTTCCTGGTGGGACCACTCTGATTAATCATCTACTTCTGTTCTCCAGTCCTGCCAGACCTTCTCCCTGGCTAGAAGCAAAATTTATAGCAATAAAAAAATGAAAATAATTCAGAACGCTAGTTTCTGGGTTTTGTCAACATGTCAAATTTGACCAGCTGTGCTTTCTGCATGCATCTCGGGGGAAGACAGAGCCACAGGAACTTCTGAGGTGTTGATCTCATCTGAAGAGCAGAAAACTGACGGATGCTGGGACCCTGCAGGGAGCTTAAGAACAAAAGTGCATCACCTCTGTATCAATATGAAGATCCCACTGCTGTTCTGGGTCAAGTAAAATAAACCAAATTATTCCTTGCATATACTGTGTTATTTTAATCAAGAGTGTGGTCCCAGGCTCATATCTCAAAAGACTGTATGTTTAAGCCTTCAGCTTTGCAATTCTTGTAATCAAATGGGCCTGTTAATTCAGCACAGTGAGGCCAAAGGGTCATGCTGCAATTGTCTTTCCCCTATTTAGATTGTTATATTTCAGTAAAATTCACTCCTCAGGCAGTGCAGAGCAAGCAGTGTGTGGCCTCCAGGGCTGTATTGGAAACAAAATGTTTTTATCTCAGCACTTTTAAGACTGATACTACTGAAGTCCTTCTAGATAATTCAAAGACAAGGACTGGTAATCTTATTACCTTTAGAAAACCTTATTTCTGCAAGCAAGAAAGGAACTTTATAGGGCCAATTGTTTTCAGAGTTTTAGCATATTTGACTATATTTATCCATAAGCAGATTATTTAAAATGGATGTTGACATTATGTCTGTCTTTTACAATCTGAAGTTACTGGATGATACTATTTCCATTTTATCTATTACATCTTTTTCTTAATATTTGTGTATATTGTCTTTAATACAAGCTGAATAGAATGTGTATGTCTATAACACTATGCATGTGAGAGCTAATATCATAGAAAAAGCAAGAGATTGTGCTGTATTCCTGTATTTCAAATAATCTAATTAAAGGAGTAACATTCACCTGACACTTCCTGACAGAACTGATACATAAACAATGCTCAGCATTTCCTAATTTTTGCAGCTGGCATGATATTGAGTCCCTCTAAGTTCAGTGAAAGGCAACAAGTCCAGAGCTAGTGAAAATCAGGGAGAGGTACCCAGCAGTCAAAATAATAGGACTATTTTCCAGGTAATTTTTTTTAAAGGCAACTTTCACTCCTTAATCTTGGAACAACATGTGGAATTCTCACTGACACAAATAAAATTCCATGCCGAAGACAAAGGGAAGAAGTCATCATGGCTACCTACTCCAAGTAAAATAACTAATTGCTTCTTTTATTATGCTCCCAGATTTAAGAAAGTGAAAGTATACAATATTATGGATAAAGGACAGGTGGTTTCAATAGAGTTATGTCTGGATTTGTGTCTGAACCTTCTCCTATCTAGAAAGAGTTTTTGTTAGTTTTAATACTGCTTATTCAATGATATCAAATAGTTTTACAGGGACCAGTATTATATTCTGAAAAGTAGTTAAAAGTTGTGGCATGCATTTTGAAAGATAAGAAAGTGATTTACCTGGAATAATGCAATAAATAATTTCAGGAATCAGGGACAAATGTTAACAATCCCAATTATTAATCATGTACTGTACCCAGGCAAAGATACTTTCAACAGAAATAAAAAGTCCATTACCACTTATAACAAGTCCAACAGTTATGCTTTTATAATGAAATAAATCAGCTTACTGGAGTAACCAAAAGTCTTCAAGTTTATAGCTGAAATGTTCTTGTTTGTTGTCTACATACAGTAGGTGAAGAGCTAATGTGTCACTTTCCAGACTAGGAAAGCAAATACCATTAATATTTTTGAAATCTATCCAAGCTCCTAGTGGTTATAGTGTAGTTGTTATCCTGTAACAGCTGGCCTGCTGCTGAACTGAACAGGATACCTGGTCTAGACATTTAGGCACAGATGACAGAATCCTAAATTATGTTCTGCTTGTATGTATGTTGCATATTTCATACACTTGAACTGCCGAAGTAGACTTCAATGAGCAAAAATGCTGGGACAATTATATATTTTTTCAAGGAAATCAGTTTTATAGCACTTTTTTAAAAAATTAATTCCAAATATTTTTCATGTTATTTTTGAAGGAGTAAGGTAAATGCCAGAGCAATAAACTTCAGAAGGCAAGTTGTTTTCATTTTCATCCTGCGATGTCTACTAAGTCCAGTTCTTCCTTCTCACAGCACAAAATATGTGATCTTCAGCTGAAGATTTTCACTGGAGTCAGGGAGCCCTAACTACTAATCTAATCCCTCCAGCAGAGACAGAGGAGTAAGAGCAACTTGGAACAAGTTTCCTCATAAGGAATTTTATTTGTGCATTATAGGGGATTATACCACTCTTCTAGTTAGTTTGATGACATCAAATATTTTATCAGATATTCAATATAAACAATAGCTGAGTAACAACTTCAGAGTAGTTGTTGTTCAGGGCATTTATTCATGACCAGATATCCAAAATGATCTATTGAAAATAGAACTAGAGACAAAACAGCCTATTCAGACACATCCTATGGCTTGATCAGAACACCACTCATGAGGACATATGATAAACTTTATTTTCTACATAAAAAGGAGGAAAAGGTGTTGCCCTCCATGCACTCCACTAACCACAGATGGAGTACTTGGCAGCAGATAGATAAAACAGTGGAGCTGCTGGCAGCAGCAGTAGCACCAGTTTGGGGATTCTAAATACGATCCTACCATGTTTTCTTCCAGCTAGAATTATGACCTAAGTTAACCGAGCTTCATTATTTTAACTCTGCTTTTCACGTCTGTCAAAACTCCAATTTCAAACTAAATCTGGAAAGAAAAAAGAGAACTGAAAAGGAGACAGGTAGAGGTGGTACCTTCTGTTTGCCAGGTGAAGAATGTATCTTCATGTTGTATCTCCAGCTTCTGTTTGCCAGGTGAAGAATGAGATCATTCTCATTCACTTTATTTTGCCAAGTAAGTATTTCCTACAACAGGCTTCATAACTGCAAAGGGAACAGTTTCCTGAGAATGTTGTGGAGTCTTCTTCCTTAGAGATACTAAAAAACTGTCAGGATACCACAGCAACTAACTGTGGCTTCACTGAGTTAGGGAGTAGCCTTGATGAGTTGTTGAGGGAGCCCTGATGTATCGGGTGAATTGGGAGGCTTGGATCAGATGATCTCTGGAGATACAGCCCTGAGTTTAATGTCTGTGAGGCCAAAGGGAAGAGTCAGTAAACATGAAGCAAGTAAATGAATGTCAGCCCTTCAAATAAAATGAAAACTAGCCAAATTGCAAACTCCATCAAAAATCAGATCATGCCAGGGCAATCTCTTCTTCCTCAAACAGCCTAATAGCCTCCAGAGCAAACGAAAGCACTAATCACATGTATTGGGTTTGTCAAGAAAATCTTTTGATAAAGTTGCACATGACATTACACACAAGTACAGAAGCATAAGCCAGAAGAAAAGAGTACTGGGTAATTTCAAAATGCCAGTGGTCACTACTAGCACACTGCCAGCATTGCTACCTTGGGCACAGTTTCACCTATGCTTTTTAAAACTTAACTTCATCTTTACTCAGATTCTGACGGGGAAAAATTGGTGGAAACTCCATACATGTTTATTAGCTATAAACCAAAATGAAAGAGAGAATAAGCATGCTAAAGGACAATATCTGAAAATGAAGTTATAAATTTTAAGTCAAGGTCTGAAAGGTACTTAGTTACATGACTCATAACTTACTATATTGTTATAAGTTAGTTATATAAGTTTATCACCCTTGTAAACTCATAAATTCTTATAGGTAGAAGAGTTTATTGTGTGTTTAGATAGAGATATATTTATTTGTATATATGTGTGCGTATATAGATACTCATATGTGTATGTGTGCACATATGCATATGTTTATAAATACATATTTATATGATGGGTTTATTTGTGTACATGTACTTTAACATCAGCCAAGGCAGGTGAAAAATAATGTCATGGACAAGATCTCCCAGGGAGGAGCAGAAATTATTCCATTCCATGGGATCTTCTGAACAGGAGTCAAACCAAGGCTTTAGGAAGTTTTGACAAGATCCCTTAATTGAGTTATTAGCAATGTCTCATTGGAAGGGGGAAAAGCTATGATAGATCTGGTAGACATTTGACCTTTCTGCTGAAAAGATCATTACTAACAAGTAAGATTAAAAGTGGTTTCCTGTTCCAGTCTGACTTGAAGCTTAACCACTCTGGGGAAGATCATATGCTGAAGGAATTGATTTACTGTTGGAAACAAAAACATACTGGAAACTGTAATGTAGAACAAAATTGAATCCCTCATCCCTCCACTCAAAACAAAACAGAAAGAAACACTTGTAAACATGCCTGTAGCATTTTCATAGCCATAAACTAACAAAATAAAAAAAAAATTTAAAATAATATACTGAAATAATTTTTCATCTACATGCACTAATGATTAAAAATCATTTTTCCTAGTCTTCATTCTAAGGAGAATCTTGGCCCAGTAATCCTCTCATGACATTGTTTCACAACCAGTACATAGACATTCCCCAGTCTTAAGCTCTGACAGGGAAAAAACTCAAATAACATCAAAACCAATTTGAAAAAATCAGGGAGTCAACCAACATATTGCTAAACCAAAATAGAGTATGTATTCCTCAATTCTTGTTTCTAGTTTGTAGAATTTTTGTTATCAATATTATCCATTGCTTTGGAATTATCAGTTACATTCTCCAATAGAGAAAAACGTGTGCATTTCCACATGTTAACAATAAGCAGCAGCAGACGTATGGAAAAACAGGGCAAGCTTACTAACTGATTACTGCTGATTTGTACTTCATGTTACAGTCACTGCAAGTAATCTAACCAAGGAAATGGAGAAGTTATCCAGAATGAGAGAGTTAAATTACCAAAAAAAGTGTTGCCAATTTACACATGTAAATCATATTTAGGTGGTGATACCAGCAAAAGGAAGCGAAGTAACAGGTCATGATAGCACAGAGCTTGAGGGACAGTGTGGGTGGTTACTGGAGAGGAGATTGATCCTTTTCCAGAGTTCTCAGTTTTATACTCTGAAAAGTAAATAAGCAACTTGAGAGATTCATTTTAAAAGTGTTTCAACTGCTTCAGTTTTACTGCCCTCAGTTATGAAATCTATGAAATAATTTTTTATGGCTGATTCAACCAAAAATCAATCCCATGAAAACCAAAAGATATGCACAGACTGACTGCACCACTAGCAGCATCTGATAAAGTTCCTTAGGCTGCCTGTAAACATGACATCCCTTCCTTAAACAAGTCCAGGTGCTACATCACAGAAACAAGGCACTCGATTATTCACAGCTTGTTTTTCTTAGGATAGTCAGTGCCTGGTGAGAAGTCAGGTCAGTTGGACAAACACTGCAATTTTTTCGTATTACTCTATGTCCTTGGATTCCTTTCCTATGGACCAACACAATTAACAGGTCATGTTATCTCCCTCAAATCTTAGCATCTCCATATTCTATTTACCCAGGAGGGTAATCATCTCTTACATACATGAAAATTGGTAATTTTTTTTTTTTAAAGGAAGAGCATTTTTCCATATTCCAAATGACAAGTGAGTCCTAACATTTATCTTAGTAAGACAGCTATCATGTGGACTAAATGGTTTGGCAATACCTGGTCTGTTTACTGTGTAGGAATTCACTCAGCCTGTCAGGAAGAAGAAGCTACGGCAGGAATGTAAAAGAAAACCTCAAACAAGATGGTCTTACTATGCTTGAGAGGGAATATCAGTATGGCCTTGCTAACTTTGCTTAGTCACTGTAGAGCACACTGCTGAGAGGAATGCTTGCAGTGGGGGCTGCTGATAGGTAAAAAAATGTAGGGACAGATTAAGTATTTTCACAGAAGTATAGAAACCTAATGAATTAACCAAACACTCAAGACAGCTGTTGCAAATGCCTGTCCTCTGGGAAGAAGTTTTCTCAATACTAAAGTACAAGACTGTTGTACAAGACAAAAACAAGAGTGCTTGGAATTGCCTACCAGCTGGAGGTGCAACATATTTATGAGTACATATGAGGCACAACTGAAACAGATAATAAACCATCAAGTGCAAGTACTGAATACTTCTAGTCATTTGTATGATTCTTTCTGCAAAGTGAAGTGAAAATTATTTATTAATTGTGTAATACATTACTTGTTAAATAGATAATATGGCGTAATACCAGCAAGTTAAAGAGTTTCATGAAACAAATATTGATATGAAAGACATACAGAAATTATGAAAGAATTCTAGCTGAAATAAATGGAAGTGAAAGACCACGTGTCAAAGCCTACTTCTCATTCCAGAAATTTACAACCTGAAAACCAGAAAGCATCAAATGACTAAATTTCAAGTAATTACATTTCAAGCAATAAACATGAAAAACCCACTTGAGGACTATATTAAGAAACTTAACAATACAGTCTATAAAAACAATTGTGTTTCTTTTTGCACTTGTGTGGAAATGCCAGTGAAATACATCAGATATCGTGTGCAGATGCAGTCCTGTTACTTCTAGGCAACTGAATTGCACCCACTTACTGAGGAAACATCAGCAAAGGTCTTTTTGTCTACTTGCCACTGAATTCTTAACAAGTTAGCAGAGGTAACACATGGTAACTTATGAATTACTTAGTTCAGCAACTGCCTACATTTGCAAGTTTAAGGACAGTGTATGAACTTGTATGTGAAAGCAAATACTAAACCAAATTCTACCTTAATTATTAGTTTTTGTTTTTCTCTTTTCAAACAACTATATTTTTCTAATCTTTCTACAATAAAAGAAGTTTGAGTAGCACCACTCGTAACTAAATTCACACAAGAAAAAGAAAACATTACTGGTAACATACATCTAGGCAGTTCCTTGAATCAAAAATCAATTGATTACAAAGCATTTATTGAAGAGAAATAGAAAAGAAGACAACCAGAAGAAATAAAGCATTTTACATAACTTAACCAGCAGTAAAGGGTAAAGAGGAAGTTGGATTCCCAAAAATGTTGTTAACCCTGCCAAAAGGAACAGCTCTTAGCAGCTGTATCAGGTTTATACATTGCAACTAGCTCTGAAGTACCAAAGACACAAGATCTCTCTTCCTTTTCTTAAAAGGCATAGCACGTCAAGGCACTGAGAGAAGCTACGCATCCCTGGATGGGAATCGTAATATGCTGCCATACCAACAAAGCTTTCTAACAGGTGGGATACCAAATACGCATTATATGCGCATTCTGTTCTGGAATATTTAAAGTGTATCTCTAAAATCATATGATGAATTTATTTTAATGCCAGAAGAACTGCAGATATTTTATATTGAATTATTCTGTGTGCAATGTCTGTGCAGGGCATCTGTATCAATGTTGAAGCAGAGCCTATTTGTATAAACAAGTGAATATGCCATACAGATAGAACTTAGTAACTGATAAAAGATGTCACTAAGTACATCACTATAGGTCAAATGACATCAGTCAAATCCTGGAGGGTCAGCCATTCCCTTGGGAGCATCAGGCATAGCATCGCCAGCCAGGTAAGACCGGGGATTGTCCCACTCTGCTCGGCACTGGGGCAGTCTCACCTCATGTGCTGGGGGCAGTTTTGGTGCCACAATTGAAAACAACATTAAGTTATTGGTCAGCATCCAAAAGACAACTAAGAAAATGGTGAAGGACTTTGAGGGGAAGCCATAAGAATAGTGGCTGAGGTCCCTTGGTCTGTTCAGCCTGAAGGAGAGAAGACTGAGGGGAGACCCCATTGGAGTCTATTACTTCCTTTCAAGGGGAAGAGAAAGGGCAGGCACTGATCTCTTCTGTGTGGTGACCAGTGACAGGAGCTGAGGGAATGGCCTGAAGCTATGTTGGGAGAGGTTCAGATGCTGAATATTAGAAAATGTTTTTTCACCCGGAAAAACCACTGGGCACTGGAACAGGCTACCCAGTGGAGTGATCACAGCACCAAACCTGACAGAGTTCAAGGCACATGCTATGATTCTTGGGGATGGTCCTGTGCAAGGCTGAGAGGCTGTGATCCTTGAGGGTCCTTCCAACATAGCATATTCTGTGATTCTCTGATTCTGTAACTGTTTCAAGGCCCTTTTGTCTGCTGACCTATTGCTGTAGTTTACCATGGCTGTATTTAGATGGTATGTTATGATTAAATCATTCTCTGTTTCAAACTTGTGACTCAGATACATGTTTTCTTCTTTCTTACTGTTTAACTAATTTTTTCTCACCTCTACAATCAGAGGGAGTACTGAGTACAAAATAGGTTACTGGGACTATTTTACAGTATAATTGTCTTCCATTTCTGTCAAAATTATGTCCTATCAGTCATGCTTTCCCTTCCAATTTTGTGTTATTTTGGGTTGCCTGTTGTGGAGAAGAGCAATGAATAGGTCTTAAATACAAAGGGCAAGACCTGATATATCATTCATGTCTGATATATTTTACTTCTTCTTAGCATATATGTGAATGTGGGAAGTTGTTGAAAGGCCCTTAAATATAATTTTAATGCATAACTGTAACCTCTTAAAATTGAGGTCTGGGGAGAAATGCTTTTTTCCCCTCTACTTACTAGTTGATTATATGCATCAGTAATTTCAACACAACCATGCTGTTCTTAGTGATTGTCTAGTATGGATCAGAATTTCTTATTTAATTAGGCTCACTTACTCAAGAACAGGTACGTTGCTACAGTGTCAATATCACAAAATTTTCATTAACAGGCACCAGCTTCAGGCATTTTTCAGAAAATTTTGTCATTATTAGAGACTGCATGTATCACGACCCAAAATTATCTTATCACAGGAAAGTTCTCCTGTTATAAAAATTGTTTATGTGTGTTACAGCAATCAAAGCTGTCATATTGCTTAAAACTATTTATGTTAGATAACAAAAGGAATTGCATAGACATGATTGCATGGGGTGTATTTCTTCCCTTCACGTTAATGACTGTAATAACAGAAGCCAAACAGAATGACAGGGTAAAGCTGAAATGTACTGGAATTGGAGTGAAAATAATACATAATACAAATACATATTACACAATACATATTACAAAATACATAATACAAATTTTTTTAAAAAATCTGACGTGAACCACTGTCAAAACTTTTCTGTGTTTTACAGATGCAGTGGAAATGGCAGTGAAATGAGTGAAGCTGAAGTACTAGGCTAATATGTCATCTCCTGTCAAAAAACCCAAACCAAACCAGAAAAAAAAAACCAACAAACCCAAAACAACAAAACTCCACAAAAACAAAAACCACAGAAATGCCCCCCCCCCAACCTATTAGTCTCATCTTACCATTACACTGCATGAAATAATCTTTGAAATGCCTTAAACATGTCAACTAAATGTCCATACTTCATTAATAAAGAAGGAAGAATCTTGCCATGAACTTGCAGAGGCATTTACTGTGTGGTCTGTACTCTGAAATATTTTCTCTATGTATTAGTAACTTGCATGATTTATATACCAGTTCTAGAAATCTTAAACACTGCTACCACCTGCTGGTTAGTTTACATTTGAATCTACTAGTTCAGCATGTAAGAATGGAAAAAAGAGGAAAAGAATATTCTGAAATGCTTTTCAAAAATAATAATTTTTTGCTATTCCATCGATATTATCTAATTCATCTCTTTCTTGTCATAGATGAAAAATTTCAGCATCATAAATAACAAGAAAAATCTTGTTATTTGCAGAAAGAGTCACTTATAATAAGAGTGGCCTGTGATAAGATTTTCCTCCATTTTACCTTTTATTTCCTATAATACATCTTGTAACTAGATCTCTGTTGTCTGCTGTGTAGTCTTCCATGTTAGAAGAGACAAATATGTCAGTACTCCATATTAGTCTTTCATCAGCTGAGAGTGTTGAATTCATTGTTATGGTGTCTGTAGTTCAGAAAAGAAAAATAAAAATTGTCTCTTGAAAAAGTTGAAACAATCATCATCAGCATTTCCTTTGCATTAAAAAGACAGACATACAGTAGTTGTCATGCCAAATGAACCTTGCAGGGTTGTCCCAGGAAAAGTTCTTATCCCTTAATATTAATTAAAGTTAATGATAGCAATATCATTTAATATTTTAAAAACTTACTGCATCTGCCTTAGCAATTAACAATCCATACAAAAAATAAAACACTACAGTCACTGAAACATATACTGTTCCACTAGAAAAATGCTGAAAATCTCTCCTAAAATTATTTCTAACAAAGCTGTGTACCAAGAAGTTCCACTAAAAATCTGACATAAAGGGTAAGAAGAAGTCCCTTTTTAACTTTTTAGCTGCTTGGAATAAACCCAGCCAGTATCATCCAGCAGTGAAATCCATAGGCAAAACAGCAATGAGGAGTCTAAAATGAGATGCTTGGATCAGGATCTACACTTCTCCACATTACCTTTATTTTCAAAGCTATGATTATGTTCCAACCCAGATTACAGGTTCAGATCAGAACATCCCTAGAGTTCAGGTACTCTTTTCTGACTCCAGTCATTTTTAAATGAGGTAATTGGTCAAAAAACTAGGAAAATGATGACCAGGGATGATGATGCATGCTTGTCTAGTTCATCACTGAAGACCTGCATTGTTGCAAATAGTAATTCCTTGATAACATTAAATTCTTCAGTAGCTTTTTTCCAGAATTCTGTGAATATTTCAAGGTTTTAGTATTTCCCTCAGGTCTCAGTGAGATGTTAGGCTAGTTCTAAAGCAGAGCTATTTCTTTAGTTTTATTCTCTGTGTATTATAATGTTAGTGTTCGGCACAAAATACAAGAAAATCTCTGTGCAAGATTCTAAATTGTCAATGCTCGTATATGATACAAGTGAAAATTCACTAATTAACACCAGCCAAGTCTTGCTGTGGTATAACCAAGAACAGAATCTGAAACTTCAGTTTTGCATCAAAGGGGAGAATTTTGCCATTAATTCTTTCTTGATTTATCATCCCACCAAAAAATCCCAGACCTAACCTTACAGAAAAAGATGCTTTTAAACTTTATGTTTCTAAAACATTTAAGTGCCTCTTTTATTTTACCCCTTTAAGTATTAGTTTTGTTGAGAAGAGAAGTAATCAGACAACCAAAAGGACAAGACAAAAGAATACAATTTTTGCTGTCATTCTTCCAGCTTGAAAGCAAGATATGCTAGCAACCTCATAAAAATTCCTCACTGCATCTGTAAGATTTCTAGACCATTTTGTATACTAGATAGCTCTGATCAATCATCTCTTTTTTAATGCTTATGTTAACAAAACATCTGTATTATTGTTGTATTAGTCATTACGATTCCATAATGTTCAGATAGCTTCTGAAATTAAATACGTTTGTCCTACATTCCCTAAAATCATCAAATCTTTATAGTGATGAAATAATAAAAGTGGCTTTAGCCATTGAATATTCCTTGCTAACCACTTTGGAGAGTAATTGAACTAAAATGGGTTACCAAGGAGAGAGGAGAAAAAGGGGTCATATGGGGTATAAGTTCTACGACAAAACATGTTAAGAATAGTGTTACCTGCATCGGCTTATTTCTGCTCCTGTTGATATCAGAGGGGCTAAGAAAGGCCATGGCTAGGCACTTTCAAAGATTCTACCCTAAGGGTTCATAAACACTTATAATACGGTAACCAGGCCTTTTCTTTCCTCTTTCATCAATTTCTAGAGCAACAGAAACCAAAATCTAGTTAGTGTATGCAGTTACCATGTTAAAAATATTTTCATTATGATTTGATGCTATGCGGCAGTGGCTGAACCTAAAACTGGAAGTTTCCTGTCTTACATCCACACACATGTTCTTCTGTGGGATCTAGCAACATGTGGTTTACATGGGAACACCAATCGTTCTGTCATTTTGTGTGCTGAACAGAACAAGCTCCAAGAAGCAAACACTTAAAAGTTTGGAAAAGGTTGTTCCACTGCATCAGTTGTTCCACATTTGGCTCTTTCCAAATGTTTCCTGAAGTTGCTACTATGCATACTAACTAAACAGCTTCTCAGCTGAGCCTGTTCAGGGTGGTTTTCATAGTCTATATCTGGGAAAGAACCCAAACCCAGCACTTTAACAAGAGTTGGATTGTTTAGACTTACGTATCAAAACAACTTTGGAAATGAACTCAGCATACAAATGGTTCTATTTTATTTCTAACAACATCTCAACATCTGATACATTTCTTCAAGTAAATTTCTTTGGCACGATGTGCACATATCTGAAAACCACCATGTAATTTGGCACAAGGCTATACATTTGGCAGTCTCTGCTCAAGAAAGGTTCAGGACAAGAACCATGAGGGATATCACAAGCCAGCACCGAGGTGCATCAGGGAAGTAGCATGGGGAGGATTTCAGAGTGGTTGCTTGCACCATATCCAAACAAAGCCATTTGTATTTTCTTGTTTTCAGGAGCATTGAAGTAATGTAGAAAAAATGCATGGGTGTATCCAAGACTTTCTCACTCCATTCAGAGCGCCCCTCCCTACCTCAAACTCACTCAAGATCTAGAATTTTCTGTTTCCTAGAAGACATTTTCAGAGTTGTAACATCCAACATATAAAACTGTAAAAACATTTTTATTTACAAGTAGTCAATACAATCATCTCAGAAATTCAGGCATTTAAGATTTTTTTGGACATCCATCACAGCCTACATATACCCTCAATGAAGTCCTATCTCATAGTCATTTCTGAAGTTATGGCCAACAAAAATTTACATGATGTAAAATAAATTCCATTTCAACTGGGGAAATAATTAATGTGCATCTCTTCTGTGTATTTGTCACGTTAGTGTGCAGTAAGGAAAAATAAAAAAGCAAAAACAAAAATAAAACCAAAACAAAAACAAAGAAACCCCCCAAAACACAAACAACCAAATAAAAAACCAACTAAAACCTAAATCAACAACCTCACAAGAATTTAAATTCTGTACATGATTAAAAGTCCTAGAATTACTACTAATGAACTTCATATTCCTATTTGAAGAATGAATAATATTGTGACCCAGCTGGTCGTCTCTAATCTGCTTCTTCCCAAGGAAAGCACAAAAAGAAATCAGTAGAAGTGACACAATCCCAACACCAGGGCTTGACCACCATGTATGGCCAATGCCTGGTGACACAGAGGCATTAACCCAGCTTTGGCTCATGCAGAAAGCCGCACCACAATTGTAGCAAGAGCATTTTTTTTCCCACAAATTGTACTCCAAATGAGGAACCAACTTTGCTGAAGTTTGTTTCTCAATAACATGTTGCTCAACTGCTTTACAATAACTAGAGGGGGGTAAAAGGATAATATTTCATGTGTTATTTAATACTAATTAATTTTATATTAATTTGTTGGTATTTTTTAAATTCTTCTTAGGCTCATTGTAATTTGATTATACTTTTTAATGAGACCTCTGAATCTTCACACTGATACTGTGGCTGATGGCAACATTACAGAAATTCTTAACACCTTTTAAAAGAGATGGGATTTTGAAAAGGCTAGGCAAAGGGCATGAATATAAAGACTTCTATCTGTGGTTCAGTGGAGATTCTGGAGGCTGCTGGGGAGGTGAGATAAGGAGGGGAGATGACCCTCCAAGCACCTGAACATATGACTTGAACATTGCTCTCAAGTGGTGTGGTAAGTGGTTTGATTTCAACTGTGTGACATTTTCATTTCCAGTTCTGTTTCTGGGACACATCTTTGAAAGAGGAGAATTCCCCTGAAGGCAAATTGGATAAGCTTGAAAGTGCAGTGCTCACTTTCTGCTTATTCTTGGGAAGGTACTTGATATTTCATGGGCTTTCTGACAATATGGGATTTCTATTCCATTGTCTGCACAGTCCTTATGGGAAAGAATTTCTTACCTTTCTCAAGAAATCAGTGTAAAGTGAAAAGATGAGCTTCTTAAATGCTCCTGGAGAAACTGGTTGCCTTTGATAATTAGTGAGTGGTTCCTTATCAGTGCAGGGAACTGGAAAGCAGCTTATATTAATCCAACTCAATATCTTCAGGGGAACAATTATTTTTTAAGATAAAGCACAATAAATAAAAATTGCAATTCCTACAAACACATGCCAACCTTACAAAGTTTTGAAAGGTTTCTCATATTCACCTGGTCAAAATAAGATTGTTTAATAAAGTATGCAAATTTGTTAATCACTTTTGCTCCTAAATAGCAAATAATACCTCATCCTGGTTTTTCTAACTCTAATCCTACCATCTGCCTTTGAAAGAGGTTTTTTTTTTTTTCTCTAGATCATTTAATTTTTGAATCTTTTAATCAGAACTAAATGCTCCCTGTCCCTACTTCTGGGTTTCTCTCCAAAGAGCTATGTTTAAAAATGTGTTTGCTCATTTTACTCCTGTCATTACTCCACCACCACCTTCCCTACTGGGGGTTTGTTTTTCTATTCTTTGATATTGGGCATATACGCCATCTTCTGAAATACAGAGATGTTTTTCAATCAAATATTTACACCACAACTCATCACTGAAGCAGGACATGTTGTGTAAGTTGTTTTATAAGGCACTTCATTTCAAAAAGCCATCTTCTAGACAATGTTTTCATCTTGGAAACTGACATATTTGGGGGTGTGGTTTAGTTGGAGTTTTTAACACATATGAAATATAAATTTGTATTTCAGGAACTATGTCCTTCTCCAAGTTTTAGAAACCATTCAGCTGTGTGTTTTCAGTAGGAAGAAGAACAAATCAATAAGGGTGTACAACAAAATGTGTTTTTTCACAGGATCTTTCTATAGTAAAGAAGGTTGCTTTTACGGAAAAATTATATATTATCATGAGAAGAAGCAAGTAGCATGAAATAGGTGAATAAAATGACCAGAAAATATGTGTATGTTAGCAGCTTGCTGAATAAACTTTACAAACCTCTAGTTACAAGGGCCAAGGGAAGAATTGCAGAAACATCTAACTAAATCCATTGAGTGGGCAACAAAACACAGGATGAATGAAAAGACAGTGTCAGTAAACACAAGGTGATATATATATACTGGCAGGAAGAATTCCAAAAAATTCTACTTTCAAAAAAGGAGGTGAAGGCAAGGGTCTATTACCCAGAAGCAGGACTTTGGGGCTACAAATTTAATATAAGCATTATCTTCCTTTTTATAAGCCTCTTTATAGTACTAGAAGGCCACAATGAAGAAAAGGCTCCCCCAAAGTCTTTCTTCTCCAAGCTGAGCAACTCCAGGTCTCTCAGCCTGTCTTCAGGAGAGGTGCTCCAGCCCTCTGACAATCTTCAGTGATCTCCTCTGAACATGCTCTAACAGGTCCACATATTTCTTGTGCTGAGGACCCCAGAGCCAGATGCAGAACTCCAGGTGAGGTCTCACAAGGCAGAGAAGAAGGGGAGAATAACCTCCCTCCACCTGATGATCACTTCTCTTTTGATGTAGCCCAGGATATCATTAGCATTCTGGGCTTGGGAGTGTACTCTGCCAGCTCATGTCCAGCTTTTCACCCACTAGAACCTAAAAGTTTGCCACAGGACTGTACCAATTCGCTGCTTCTGTGACTTCTCCTTCCCATCTGTACTCATATCTGGGATCGTGCCAACTCAGATGCAGCACCTGGCACTTGGATTTGTTGAACTTCATAAAGTTCTCTTGGGCCCAATTCTCAGGTTTGTCCGGGTCCTTCTGGAAGGCATCCCATCCTTCTGTTGTGTCAGCTGCACTCTTCAGCTTTGTGTCATCTCCAAACCTGCTGGGGATGCACTCAATCCCCCTGTCTGTGACATTGATGAGGATATTGAAGAGCACCAGTCCCAGCAGAGAGCCCTGACACACATCACTTGTCACCAGCTTCCACCCGGACACAGAACCACAACCCTCTGGCTGCACCCATCAGCCAATCCCTTACCCACTGAATCAAATACATTATCAAGTCCATCTACTAAGTCCATGTCTCTGCAATTTGCAGATCAGCATGTGGTGTGGGACAATATCAAAGGCTTTATGGAATTCTAGATAGATGACATCTGTTGCTCTTTCCAACGCAACATTTGACTGTTGCCATCGCTCCATCGTAGAAGGTCACCAGATTGGTCAGGCCCAATTTGCCCTTAGTGAAGCAATGCTGGCTGCCTCAGAAAACCTCCTTGTCCTTTATGTGCCATAGTGTATCTTCTAGAAGGGTCTGCTCCATGATCTTTCCAGACACAAGGGTGAGGCTCTCTGGTCTGTAGTTCCACAGATCTTCCTTTCTTCACTTTTTAAAAATGGGAGTGATATTTCCCTTTTCTAGTCACCAAAGACTTTGCTTGACCACCATGACTTTTCAAATAAGATGGAGTGTGGCTTGGAAACAATAGCAGTCAGTTCTCTCGGGATCTTGGGATGTATCTCATCAGGTCTCATCAAAAGATGGCTCTTCAGGTTCACGTGGTCCTGAACCTGCTCTTTGATTATAGTGGGAAGGACTTCACTTACCCACAGACTCTCTTTCTAGAGAGAAAATTTATGCAGCCAAAGTTCAACTGGAGTTTAAGGTGGCCAGAACTTTGGGTGACAATGGATAGAGTCTTTTTTTCAAATATATTAATGGCAAAAGGCAGTGTAGAAATTACATCAGCCAGTTATGGGATGAGGATGGTCATCTCACAAACAGGGGCATGGACAACGCAGAGGTGTTTAATGCATTCTCGGTCTCTGTCTTCAACATGGATGAGAGACCAGGGAGGGTCTCAGTGTCTTGAGCTGGAGGACCATGGCTGCAAGAAAGGTCAATTTCCTGTTGACCCTGAATTTGTGCAGGATCTGCTGGCTAATGTTATCCCAGTTTTTAAGAAGGGAAAGAAGGAGGTCCTACAGGCCTGTAAGTCCCACTTTAGTGCCCAGTAAAATCATGGAAAAGGTTATTCTGGGAAGTACTGAAAATTGCCTGGAGGACAATGTAGTCATTGCACCCAGCACGACCTCATGAGAGGAAAGACCTTCTTGTCAAACATAATTCTCTTCTAGGACAGAGAAACCCAACCAGTTGAAGAAATCTTTTTTGATTTCATAAAGCTTTTGATATTGTCTCTCTCAGGACACTTCTGGAGAAAATGTCCATCCCACAGCTGGATGGGTGAGCAGCTGGTTATTGGGTCAGAAACAAAGGGCTACAGTGAATGGGGTGACATCAGACTGGTGACCTGTCACTGGTGGGCTTCCACAGGGCTCTGTCCTTGGGCCACTTCTCTTGAACATCTTCATAAATGACCTGGATGCAGGACTGGAAGGAATACTAAGTCAGTTTGCTGATGACACTAAACTGAGAGGAGTTGTTAGCTCCCTTGAGGGCAGGGAGGCCCTGCAGAGAGACTTGGACAAATTACAGGAAATCACCAACCATATGAAGTTTAACAAGGATTCTGCACCTGGAATGGAGCAACCTGGATACGTTTATGGACTGGGCAACAAGAGACTGGAGTGCAGCACTGTGGAAATGGACCTGGGGTCCTGGTCAAGCGCAAGCTGAACATGAGCCAGCAGTGCCCTGGCAGCCAGGAGGGCCAACCCTGTCCTGGAGTGCATCAGGCACAGCATCACAGCCAGGAGAGGGGAGAGGGGATTGTCCCACTCTGATCTGCTCTGCTCTGCTCTGCTTGGCCTCACCTCGAGTGCTGGGAGCAGTTTTGGGTGCCACAACATAAAAAAGACATTAAGCTGTTGGAGAGTGTCCAAAGGAGGACAGATGGTGAAGGTGAAGGGCCTAGAGGGGAAGCCAGATGAGGAGTGGCTGAGATCCCTGTGTCTGTTCAGCCTGGAGGAGACTGAAGGGAGACCCCATTGCAGTCTACAACATCCTCCCAGGGAGGAACAGGCACCAATCCCTTCACTCTTGTGACCAGTGACAGGACTCAAGGAAATGGCATGAAGCTGAATGAGGGGAGGTTTAAGTGGGATGTCAGGAAAAGGCTTTTCACCCACAGAGTTGTTGGGCAATGGAACAGACTCCTCAAAGAAGTAGTGATCACAGCACCAAGCATGGCAGAGTTCATGAAGCATTTGGACAATGCTCTCAGGCACATGGTGTGATTCTTGGGGTTTCCTGTGCAGGGTCAGGAGTGGGACTTGAGGTTCCAGGTGGGTTCCTTCCAACACAGGATATTCTATAATTCTACAATTTTAAGTTGAAAAGTAGCAGAACTCAAGATAATCTTCTGAAATACCCCTAAGACCTCACACTCCTTTAACTGCATTTATTAGAGGATTCTTGAAACCTCTCTGAAATGTGCCATTCTTATTTCAGGGTAAATATAGCCTGTTACTGAACACTAAAAAATAACCACATGCTTGATGTATTTCTCCTGAAACAAAAGAAGTATCTGACCTTGATTTGAATAGTATGTGTCAAGTTTACTAGAAATCATTAAATTAACAAAGTCATGGCAATTTTGCAAAATTTGTGCCAAGTAGTCCTTAACAGTTACCACTAGAAAACTGTTAACAAAATGAAGCAACAACAATTGATGCTCAAATATTTCTGTATTCAGTTACCTCACAATAGCAAAAACCCACTTCTAATTTACAGATCCCATTCTTTAGCCACTGAAGACCATGGGATCTGTACCAGTCCCTCACAACACTGCCTATTTGTCGCATGTGCCCTTGGTTTAAGCAGATCACCAGAAACTCTCTTGCTGAAAACATTCACGTGTTTGACTGATACTGTGTCAAGAAGTTATCCCAGATAAGGGGCAAGACAAAGCTCTTACTTAATGTAGTGAGATACTTTTGAGAGAAAGAGCTTCTCAGCAAAAGAGGTCTGCAAATGCAAGATTCAAGAGTACTCATTGTCTCCGCCTAAAACACAGGAATAACTTAAGCCTCTTTAAATATTAATTTATTTTTTCAGCGAAGTTTGCTGCCAAAGTTGTACCTCAAATCACCTGTTAACCACAGCTGTCAGATGAAGGCTTAGAACATTTGTTTCTGAGCAATTTTTCACAGACAACGTATGCCAGGCTTCTTCTCACAACATTTCCCTTTCTCTGGTAGAAAATCATTCTTGGGTTCCTATCTATCTGATCCATGTCACCATGAAAGCATGGATAAAGCTTTTAGCTATTTTTTTCTAGACAAAATTAAAGGATGGAGTGTTATTGCAATGTGGATGGCCTGACCTTTGACAATGATTACAAAGGAAATATGTGCTCTGGGACCTGATGTCCTAAAGTCAGATCTGTGGCAGACAGATGTCTTGTAACACCAGGTACCAAGTCAGGTCTCTCAATCAGCAGAGACCAGATGAACAAATGCACACTGTACAACACACAATGAATGTGTCATGCCTTACTGTTCTCTCAAGAAACCAAGCATAAATGGCATCAGTGTATCAATTCAGTCATTATTCAAATGGAAAAACTTTCCTTCAGAGACCCTTGATACACATTCCTAAAACAGGGAGAAAGTAAACACCAGAGCAGTTTTACAAGAGTAGTTTGTTATTATATGTAGCTTTTTTTAGAAAATGCCTCCATGGGGTTGTTAAGTCATGATACACAAGTAGATATTTAAATCATTTTGTGGGCTCTGAAATGTATAAAACAATTAGGGTGCTTCACATTTCTCCAGCCACTGTTTACTGACTGTATCTTGGCAATGAATGTGTTCTTTTCCATTGATATTTCTTTGCTAGGTCATGAGTTAAAAGCTTCTTGGCTGTTTCCTTGTAACAAATTTTCCAGAGAAAACATCATTGATTTCCTAGTGAAGGTCAAGTATGGTTGTAACAAAAAGTAAATTTTCCCTACTTTTAAAAATTTTCCTATTTATCTTCTAGTAGGAAAAACTGTATCTTTTTATTGAAAAAAAAAAAAAAAAAGGCAGAAAACCAAATCAGTGCAAGATAACAGATAGAGCTTGTAAGGAATTTAAAATTAAGATTTTCTCCGAAGGTTAATAAAACCCTATTTCTTTGAATTACTAGGTACTATCAGATTCTACATCTTTTCTCAGGAAAAGAAAAAGTGTAAAAATAAATTAATATTATAAAGGAGAATTTAATTACTGGTCTTCTCTATGTGAAGTCACTGTTTTCAGAAATGGTGTTATTACATCAAACACACTCACATGTTTATCACTGTACCTCAGGCTTTGAATCTGGCCTTTTGGGCAGGTTCAGATATAAAGAAACTGAGGTCCCAAATGAAAACACCTACAAATCACACTAGTTCATCTGTAAATGCAGATATTTTGTAAGCCTGGGCTGGTTATACCTCCAAGGGTTAAATACATCCTGTAAAAGCATTGTCCCCTGAATACAAATTTACCTGTGAAGCATTGCCCAATTGTACTTTGCTCCATCTCTTCACCTTTTCAGCATTTAATGCCTTTCAAAGTACTGAATGTGCCTGTTTCTGGAGCATCCTGCTCACACGGTTACTGATTAACCTGTGAGTATACTTAAAAGATTATCCTGAGATCAGATACCTTCAAGGCCCTTGTGGCTTTTATTAACAGAATGTGGTTTGCCTTTGAGTATCACAATCCAGCCGTGCTTGATTATGGAGCTCTGAGCACATTGATTTAATTTCTGGAAGTGTGTGAAAAATAGCTTATTGTCCACTATATAGATAGATTTCACATATTACAGCAACTATTGGTTGAAATAACTTCTGTTATCTTATCTTTAAGCAAAAAGTAACTGCTTTTTTAGATGTGTGGGCAGCCTAGATCTTCATTATGAAAAGAACATCAAATGTTCATTTTAAGATCAAAATCTATGCATTACAGATGGAACATGTACAATCCTTTACTTTAAAAAATATTCTTTAAATTGTTGTTTATGTCGTATTATGCCACATGACCAAGAGGCAGGACTTTAAAAGAGAGGGTGCAAAAGTAGTCCAAGCAGGGAGCCTTAAGCCAAAGCTTGAGCAAAAATAAGTTGGAATTTGAGTTGAAATCAGTTTATTGAAATCTAAGCAAAAAGGAGTTGAAATCAAAGTTGAAGTAGAAGTCAAAGTCTAAGTTGAAGTCAGGTATTATTCTCACAGTACAGTGTTACATATTTGTTACAGCTCAAACAGGCCACAGCTTTCACTAAAATTTGCCCACAAAATAGGCTACAGATACCCTATTGCTCATATTATTTGGCGGCCTTTACAAAACTACATAGTTTCAAAGACCTTGAGAGTTACATACGCAGTTCTTCACCCAGTTCTTTTTCATATCTGTGGTTGCTTACACCATGGTTTGTATTTCACCAAGGCCAAGATATCTCGATCCATAAGTTCCACTGTGCTTTCTGATCTATATCTCATCTGTTTTCCCTCAACTCAGTCTGAATTTGAAAGTATAATATTGTTTTGCATCTTGCTGGGCATCTATTAATTAGTGGCTTTTAAATCCCCAAAAGCACCATCAAATATATTGACAAAAAAGAAAAATCACTCCTAAATTTGAGAAATTGTGGTGAGTTGCCATTAGTAAGCAGAAGAATAATATAGCTGTTTGATAAGCAGTTCAAGAGACTTTGTTTACAAAGTAACAAGCAGAATAACAACATTGTGATCATGAGTCCTCTCTCCACTACAGAGACTATGTCAGACTATGTGGACTCACATTTTCTGTACTTCCACCTCTTCCAATCAGCTGTGCTTCTGCAAAGGCAGCAGAAAATACTGCTATCATCTGCAAGATGACAGAAGAGGTATTAGCATGGGGGCTGCACACTAAAGTGTCTTTGTGTAATGTGTGTAATGTGTGTAATGCCACATTACAGTAGAACCAATATGTCACAAAATTGAACAGCATGTGGAATGCAGAATTTGTATTTGTAACATAAAGATTTACAATAGACATTAAGTTTTTTAAAAGTGCTCAAAGGCTTATCACTAAGTTAAGCTGCTAAGAAATAATTGTTATCAGTGTGAAGGCACTGTGATTGAAAGCTAACCAACGCTAATGGATCATCAATCATGCAAGTTAAGAGTGAACTACACCAGAGATTTACAGCTTTGAGGTTTTTGTGCAAAAAGCTAGGAAGGTAAATGGATAATCATAGAATCAGAGGATGGTTTAGACTGGAAATTACTTTCAAGGATCATCTAGTCCAACCTCTTGCCATGGATCTATGATCCATAATCTGCAGGGAGGGACACCATCTACTGAAGCCAAGCCTTTCTAGAAGTACAAAAATCCTATGAGTTGTCACCAAAACCCCCCAGTTAAGACATGTGAGTGTGAACATGTATGCTTGGGTGCATGCTGGGTGCATTTAAAAATTAAAAACATAGTATCTTTATATTTATAGTCTTGAACATACAGAGTTTTCAATTCAGGACTCCTACAGTAAATATGCTTTACCTACACCAAGTATGCAAGCAAGTTAGGAATGAATGTAAAAAATAAATTAATTTTGCATTTCCTATGGGATAAACTACACTTGTAAATGACACGTCCCAAAGAAACATTAGTACTTGTTTGAAATGTTCAGGAGCTCATGAAATTTTGAAATACGAAAAACAAAAGCAGGCTGTAAAGCAGTATACCTAAAGTTTGATTGGCTTACTTTAATACAACTGAAATCCATTCTGCTGAAAATTATTTTTTTTTGTCTAAGACCTCAAAATGTGATACCTTGTGTTAATGATGATATATGTTTTCATTTACATATGAAAAATGTAAATATGTATAATTCTGCAAAAAATGCCCTTGAAGCAGAATTATTGTAATGTCATGGAAAAGAACATATTTAATATAAGTCATTGTTACTCCTGTGGAAAATCGTGTTTACTTTCAAAGATAATACTGTTTAACATAGTTTAAAAATAATAATTTAAGTATTAATTTAAAATCACAATTGCAAAGCCAGCATGCAATAAGCAAGCAATCTCTACCTTCCTTTTATTTCAGGTAATTAGAAAACAGAAGAAAAATTGAAGGGAACAGTACTGATTTCTGTTTTCCTTCATAGGACTGGAGGTGGCAATGGGACTTATTTTGTCAAATGTCATTTTGTTTTAATGGGTTTTAAAGTCTTTTCTCAACCTTACCTGCTTAACCCAGATTTTCCAGTTTATAAATCATGCAAACAATTTTCCCCAGATTGAATATTTATTAATTACTATTCTCTTCTTCTCAGACAATAGTAAATGGTGCCAAGAGAGTCAATTCTTAAAAACCAGCAATGAGACAGTATGGAGAAATTAATGGTAGACCGACTAGAGCTAGTAACCCTGGAAAAAAATGGAAGTATTGCCTCTTTCTTTTGTCATTACTTGCTTTCTTGCAAACAAAGGTGAAAGATTTCAATGCAACAAGTCACTTCCCTGCACTGCTATGTGGGTGTTCACAGGCATGTGAGTTGAAAGATAAAAGACAATTTGTCATCAAATTTTTGTTTGGTACTTGCTTTGTTTATGTATGGAATGTTGTAAATATCTGATTACTGAACTGATTTTGTTAGGCTACAAGATAAGCTCATATGCACATCCACCAGGGAGCACAGGGTGACAACAGCAGGAGGGAGACTCCCCAGATAATATCCTGTCCAGGCCACACCTGCCCAGCAGAGGCCCACAGCACAAGCCCTGAGGAGCCCAGCGGCGGGATGGCAGGCAGAAATTCAAAATAAGGCTTCCTGAGGCACAAACCACCTTGCCACAGCCCTCCCAGGGCTGTCACAGGACCTGTCACACTCCTGTCAGCAGGAAACCCACCGCTAGCCATCAGGAGCACCTCCAGGCCATGCTTCTCACTTTCTCTTACAGATTGGTGTCACTGAGGGAATTTTGGCTGTTTTGATCATGGCACCAGGCCTGCTGCAGACAAGTAGGATTCACCTGTATAAAAGGTGGGAAAAGGATTCTAGCCCATGAGCCGGCAGGGCTGGCTGAGCAGGCTTAAAGGGGGAAGGGGACTAGGTCAAGCTAGCTTGAGATGAGCCTGAGGGTGACATCCCAGTGTTGGGGGTGGCATGGACAGCCCAGCTGAAGTGCCTCTGCACCAGTGCACCCAGCATGGATAACAAACAATGGAAGCCATCAGCAGCAGGAAGCCGTGATGTGGTTATCACCATGGATATGTGGTGGGATGACTGGAGTGCTGCAGTGGATGGCTACAAGCTCTTCAGAAGGGACAGGTGAGGAAGGAGAGGCGGTGGGGTGGCTCTGTGCACTGGGGAGGGGTCTGGCTGCACAGAGCTCAGGGACAGTGGGGATCAGGCTGAGTGCCTGTGGGTGACAGTCAGGGATGGCCAACAAGGCAGGGATCCTGCTGGGAGTCTATCACAGCCACCCAACCAGGATGAAGTGAAATATTCTGCCAGTGGATGTTTCACGATCACTAGTGGGAAAATTTAACTTGCCAAATGTCTGCTGGAAACCCAACACAGTGGAGAGGAGGTAGTCTGGGAGATTCCTGGAGGGAGTGGAAGGTAACTTCCAGACACAGCTGGGTAAGGGAGCCTACCAGGGCATGCCCTGCCAGACCTGCTGTTCACAAGCAGAGAAGGGCTGTGGGAGATGTGGTGGTCAGGGGCTGTCTTGGGCACACTGACCATGGAATCAATCACAGAGGTTCTGATTCTTAGAGAAGTAAGGAAGGGGATCAGCAGAACACTTGGACCTTGGACTCTCAGAGGGTGGACCTTGGCTTGTTCAGGACATTGGTTCAGAGAATCCCCTGGGACACAGCATTTAATAACTAAGTGTCCAGGAAGGCTGGACATACTTCAGGAAGGAAATCTTAAATGTGCAGGATCAGGCCATCCCCATGTGTCAATAGTTGAGCTGGCAGTGAAGAAGGCCAGGCTGACTGAACAGGGAGCTTTAGCAGTAACTTGGAGAAAAAAGAGAGAGTATGAGCTCTGCATGAAGAGACAGACAGCTCAGGGAGAGTACAAGGATTTTAGGTCATGTAGAGAGAAAATGAGAAAGGGAAAATTTGAGCTAGAAGTTAATCTGGCCACTGCTATGAAACACAATAAAAAGTGTGTTTATAAATATATTAACAACAAAAGTAAAGTAAACCTTCATCCACCCAGATTAGAACACTGTAACCAAGCGTTAGGAAAAGGTCTAATGCCTTCTTGACCTCCTCTTTAGCAGTAAGACCAGCTATCCCCAGGGCAACCATCCGTCTGAGCTGGTCAGCAGGGGCAGGGAGCAGGATAGACCCCCATGCAATTCAGGAGGAAAGCGTTAGTGATCTGCTGGGGCACTTAGCCCTCACAACTCTGTGGGACTGGATAGATTCCTCCAAAGAAAACAAGGGAGTTGGCAGAAGAGCTCATCAAGACACCTCACAAAGAGGGGCTGAGGGAGCTGGCATGTTTAGCTTGGAGAAAAGGAGGCTCAAGAAAGACTTTAGGACTCTTTAAAAACTACTTGAAAGGAGACCGTAGCCGGGTGGGAATCAGTTGCTTCTTCTAATCAACTACCTACTGCGCAAGAGATCACATCCTCAAGCTGCACCAGCTGAAGTTCAGGTTGGACACCAGGAAGAATTTCTTCACTGAAAGGGTGGTCAAGCAACAGAATAGACTTAAGCATCAGATGCCCAGGGAAGTGCTGGCATCATCATCCCTGAAAGTGTCCAAGAAACTACTAGATGTGGCACTTTGTGCATTGGTCTAGTTGACACAGTGGTGTTTGGTCAAAGGTTGGACTCAGGGACCTTGGAGGTCTTTTCCAGCTTTAACGATTCTATCATTCTATGATTCTGGCTGAGGAGGGCTGCTGCCAAGGGTTGGGAACATATTATTCATGCAAGGGAAGAGCAGCCTAGTGTTCCATGGGATTTACTATGAGATGTTTGGGAAAGGATCAGAGGTTGAGGTAATTTGGAGAAGACCAAGAAGAGGAAAAAAAGGAGGCAAAAAGGGCTGGTGACGGGTAAGTAGCTGGCCAGTGGGCGTGCTTGTCAGCCATGCCCTGTTCCTAGGCAGTGCAGCCTGTCTCAGCTGCTCACCAGAGTCCTTCCTTGCTCTGTCACACTTGCAACTCTCTGTTTACGTTTGAGTGTGTTTGATTGTTTACGTTTGTGAGCTGCATATGTGCACACGTATGTGCATACATATGGAGTGTGAATACAGCAGCTGGAGTCAGGGGGTGAACAGGCACCTACATCTGTGGTGCAGCAGCCACGGTGGGAGTGACTGTGCCAGCACCAGCAAGGATTGTGCTGGATGACAAGCTTGGCTGGTGAAGTGGACAGGAGTAAGCGGGTGTGGGGTCCTCCGAGCGCAACAGCACAAAGGGTTTGGCTATGGGGACACAGAGTCCCAGCCAGCTCTGCGTGCATGCACACGTGTGTGCGTGTGTGCGCAACACACAGCATCCAGTGTGATGCTGAAACCTCAGGCTGTGTGTCCTGCTGTTAGCAGCTGGGGAGACTGGGATCAAGGGGTGCTGGCTGGTCACACTCAGGGTCTAAGAGAGCATGAGGGACATGAAGGGTATGTCCCAGAGGGACATACCTCATGCACAAATGTGTGTACTTTGCCCCTCATTGATCCCCTCCTACTCCCCTGGGGAGGAGAGCGCAATGACACACTCAGTGTAGTCTGTGTTGGTGTGAGGACTCCGGGTGTCTCTCTGGATGTATGTATTGGCAGGTACGTGGTGTGTATGTACACTCTATATGCTTCTGCCTTCTGGAAACACAATTCCAGCCACACCCCTGGCTGGACACAGGGACAGCAGCCTTGCCTCTCCCAGGATTTTGGATATGGCAGGATACACTGTCCTGCAAAAAAAATACAAATTTTTAAAAAGTGATAAAATAATTATATCTTTTAAAATGGGTAATGACTTACATATCCATAGCGGAAAAAAAATATTTATAACTTTAATATTTATTGAGCCTATTCGGGGATTTGGATCCAGCTCCTGTACCGATTTTCTTCTAATGAGTCTTCTAGCTTGTTGGGAGTTTTGTCTGAAACAATGCTGGTTGAGCACTATGGTCTTGACCCACTGATGATCTCAATGTACATGTGAGGAGGCCCATCAGCCTCAGGTGGTCTATGCAGATGTCAAGACTCCATGAAGAAGCAAATTATTCAGAGTTTTGTTTACCGCTTCGATTTTACTATGGTACTGACTTTTGGAAGCAAATATATCTTATATTCCTATTTATTAGCAGGATTTGATATGCAGGAAACACATACATATTTTATTTGAAAATGGTCAGTTTTTGATGCCATTTCCACTGGAGGAATATTTCAAAAACACATTCTTCTGATGTTTGCAATTCTCTTTAATTTCCTGTTTGAAGCCACTCCTGGCTGATGCTTTTGTCTTTTGTGATTATAACTCTTAAAGCTCTGATGGCTTTCATTTTTTGCCAGGATTTATCCCCCTATGCTCTTCTAGAGAGCAACTATTGCCTTTCATCCCACTAGTTTAAAAATGTCAACCATTTCAAAATTATGTTCACACTGAATATTTGGCCTGTACCTGGGACTCCTAAATTTTTACAACATCCAAAGTAACACACAGCCAGACACCAGCCTTTCAATTTGAAAGTAACAAGTAACAACTGGAGAACAGTGAGGAACAGCTTTCCAAGCTGTGTCTCAACTGTGGCCAACTGAGGTCTCCATTTTATTACAGTTAAATCTACCCAGACTGGACCTTCTACAACATTGCTGAATATAGGAAACAAATAATGCCTGCCTAGCAACTTTCTGTGCTCCCTTTCCTTTGATCCTTGAATACGATCGATTTTTTTTCAAGGCCGCAATGTAGTAATGCAGATGTGACCTTTCTGTCTTACAGGGTGGCAACAGGTAACACTCTCTACACAAGAGTCTACTCCATCAGATTTTAAAAAGACTAGAAGAATAATTGAGTCTTTGCAAAGTTGCATGTAACAATAAAAAGAATGCAACTAGCATTTTCAGAAAAAAATGTTTGGGGTATTAGTAACAATTGCTAATTAATAATAATTATTCTTGTGGTGAGAATGTAATTGCTTCTCTTTATTCCACACATTATTCAAGAAAGTAAAGATTATTTACTCTCCCTAGGAAAAAATGAACTTAACTCAATAAAGACTGTGGAAACAGTGAACAATCTTGAGGATTTGTGATGAGCAGTAATAAAGAGTATTTTCGCCGGTTTAAAGGAACACATGGTGAAATTATTGCATTTCCTGAAATGGCTAATCTCTTTGCAATCAAGGGGACTAGCCATGAGTTAATCAAATCATTAACTCAAATAAACTGGTATCATAATCTGGATTCCGGAATGAAATCCTCAGAGAAATTAAGTATCAGGAGAGTGACACTGAGCAACTTCAATGGAAGGTGACTGGCCAGTGGGGAGATATCTCATGTGCCTCTTGGCTACAGAACAAAAGATGACATGAAAGAAAGTCCGCTTTAATAACAGAAATACATACTTGTGAAAGGGCAAAGATTTTCATAAACATTTACTTGTGTGCATATACAGGTAATAGACTTAAGATATCGATGAATGTAGAAGGATCAGTCTAAAACTAAACAGTTTGAAATAGCCCACATTTTTAAAACAATTGAAATTTTTAGTGAATCTAAATAAAGTGACTTTCCTTATCCACAAAGTGAAGCTTTTCAATACATTCCAGTATGTATTCAAACCCAAGTTACATTTGCAAATAGTATTCTAATTGTTTTTAACTGTATTTTTTCCATTGGTATTCAGAAACAGGCTGTGCTGTGAGACAAGCAATGGAATACTGACCTGAATGCCTGCAAAAAAATTTTACCTGAATGCCTGCAAAAATCCTGCTACGAAGAATTAGTGTCTCTGCACATAGATTTTTTTTCCCACTTTTTATGCACTCTGCAATTTTTATTTATTGACTTTTATTCCAGTAAGGAATTACTTCTTATTGTTCCCTACAGATACAAAAGAGAAGACATATTCATTGAAAGTATTTATGGGAGCAGAGGGTTGTATCAGGCATCAATGGTATTACAGTGGGGTTTCACTAAAAACCTTATTTTGTATGAATGTCACTATAAAGTCACAATTGCTTCCTATTTTTTTCCTCACTACACATTCATTTCTTTCTGTTGACAAAATAGGTGTGTAAGTACTGCATTCCACTGCTAAAGACTGTAAGACATCACTGGCAATAGGATTTGAATTCTATTATTCTTCTCTGTTTGATGCATACTTGCATATCCTGGATTTCCAACATTCAATGACAAAATTCCCTATAAGATTTAAAATGTGAAACAAGTAAATCTATGATAGCAGAAATTCTTACACTCCTATGCCAATGTTAAGGTTGGGCTACAATGATTTCCTCTTCTGTATATGACAGAAATTTTGAAGGATCATCTTAAATCAACATAATACAAAAAGAGTCTGGTGCTGTACCCAAATTTGTGCTCAAATACCACTTTGCCACAAGATCTTTTTTGGGAATGAATGTGTTTTTTTCAACTCTACAATGTCAGGAGGTAAGCAATGTGTTGAGCATCATCTCCTATGTATTAGCTTTGGAGAACAGACAACAAGAACTTTCAGAACTACAAGAGGCAGGAATTCAGCCCCTAACAATCTTTCTCAAAGGCACGTAATTCAGATTGCTGTCTCTGCTCGGTCATCAGAATAACAAAAAAAGCTATTGTGTTAGAAGCTATTTCAAAAGCTGTTCAGATATCATATCTTGGTCCACTTTATGTGGCATCTGTCACAGACACACTTTTGCACCAGCAGCTGGACTAGAGCTGCCTCAGAGTTCCCTGGCGCAGCTGTGCAGTGCTGGTGCAGGAGCACCAAGGGACTGGTGATCTATCTGAATCTACCTCAAATCAGGCTGGCCTCTATGACTCTTGTTGGTATGTCAGTGTAAAGTCAGAATGAAGGCACATGTTTGTGGGGTTGTCCCACACCTCTGAAGGTCCAGCCCTTGCAGAGAAATGGCTTATTAATTAGCAAGACGGCTCTTCAGGTGTGTTTTGTAAAAGAAAAAGGCTTAATAAGTATAAAATAATAAATGTTACAGAAACAAAAGATAAAGCTGAGCACAGGTGCTAGAGAAACCTCTACCACGCTGCTAAGACATCCCAAAAAGCTTTTGAGTTCCTTTGTGCCTTCTCTTAAGTACTTAATGTTTCAGGTGTGTTCTACTGGCAAGCTGCCAGTAGAAACAGATACAGGCTTTAAAGTACACTGGCAAAACCCAATCAGGTCTCCTAGGTTGGCAGAGAGCCAATTACTGCAAGGACCCTAGAGAAGTTTCTGGGTCCTTTACCTTACAAGAAATATAAAGGGGCAACTCTCAAACCTTTCCTTACATGGAAACACTTGCTCGGTGTGAAAAATGCATGCCTACGTACGTTGAGAAAATTTGAAGTTTCTATTCAATACTAGTGATGTTAAAAAACATGATCTAAACTCTATTTGGAGCACAAGTTAAAAATTATGCATAAATTATTTTCCAAGTAATGAAAACTACTGATAATGAGCAGTGGAAATGTAGATTATATACATTAACTAACCTGTCTAGCAGAAAAAAAAAGTCACATTCAAATAATTTTAACCACTTTCACCTTATTGTCATTCATTGCTGTACTGCATATCCCTGCAAGGTGTGGTGTCATTACACATCCTAATCTTCTTCTACTACAATGCATTACAAGTAATATTTTCAGTTATTACTCTTTGCAAGCTCAGAACAGGTTTTTCATAGAGGAAATTACTTCAGCATAGCACTTCAGCATTTGTTAGTCAGTTTTCCACTGAGAATGCACGGATTTCAGGCAACAACATGGAACATAGATATTGCTTCTCTTCTTTCCACATGTGGAGTATGAAATACAGGTGTTTTTTAACATGAAAACATGTTTTTATAGGGAGATCACATTAGCTATTGAAATCAGAAAATGTAAACCTGCTATATGCTACCCAATTGTTTTAAACTAATGATAATATGAACATAATTTCTAATATTAGTAAAATATACTAAAATATGTCGTCTGGAGTGAACTTACGCCACTTTTAATAGGAGAAACCATGTTTCATAAATACATGATTAGAGGGAAGCATTTAATATAATACAGTGACATCCACAAATCATGACTTTTCAGGAAAATTTTCTAACCCCATCTCATTCTACAGACTGGATATTGGTAGATCTTCAGTATTTGGGGGACTTTGAACTGTCATTCGCTGCTGGGCCCAACTCCTGTAGATTGAGTATCCTCCTGAGTACTCATTAAAATAAAATAACTGTCCAAAACAGTAAAATTGATGTTCTTTAACTTTTCAGTTTGAGTCTTCTGCTTGACCTTCAGATAATTATGAGGTGTTCCTCACTGAGGAGGGAAGACTGCTTCCATAGCAGACTTTAGCCTCTCCTCCCTTTAATGTGACCCCAGGAGAGAGATGAAAGCATTCAACTACTTCTGTTTCCTATAAGTAAACTTGCTACTTCGCTCTCACAGGCTTCTTGCAATGTTTCCCCAGAGTGACTGATACAAAGCACTGCAAGGGTCTGTCTCGTGGAGCAGGCAAAGCCTGCTCTGAGCCTTTGGATGGTCCTGGCGTTGATACTTCTTGTCACCTCCAGTCACTGTCGCCCATGGATCAAGTAGCTCACTGTTATCAGCACCAACAGAGCTGACTGCTGCTAGCAGACAGCACAGTAATCATTGCATTCTTTGGATAAAAGAATTTTTACTAGGAACATCAGGCAGGATTATTCAACATGACAAACCCCCAAGATTTTCAGTGCCTGAAAATGTAAGAAAACTGAACAATGCGACCACGCAAATATGCACACAAACAGAAGACAGAGTCAATTCAGCCATTATCTAAGTTTGTGGGTTTTAAGCTATCCAAGAGACCTAAAGTGCAAACACTGATGCCACAAATCAGCTGAACACTTTGCTGAACAGTTAGCTTATTCCCATTAGCAAAGATTCTTCTTTATGATGTCTTCCCTATCTGCAATGCCTCAAGTTCCTTTGAAATTATTAACACACCCAAAGAAATCCTTAAATTCTGGATTAAAATCCAAAGGTCAGAATGGCATAGCACATCTAATACCTACCTTGGGAACATCAGTGCCAAGTATGTGGTGATCTTCACATCTCCAACAGCTTCTTCTTTTTTATTTGATAGCAGAATATTTGCCCTTCCAGTTGGCAATTTTTGTGTTACTTAGAGCCAAAATAAGCTTATCACAGTCTGCTTTTTGGACAGTTATCATGAAAAGAAGGTAAAATCAGAACAGGAAGAAAATAAAGGACACAGCAAGATAAAGACAATGACTGCTGTGACCTACTCAGTTTTTGAAAATTAACATATGAAACTCTATTACCAATGTTCCAGCTTCCTAACATCCCCATGCAAAAAAAAGAGCAGCAAATCAGTAATAATTAGTAAACTTTTTCTTTCTATCTTTTTGTCTTTGCAGTTCACCATCTCTTCTCTATTAACTGTTCTCTTCGTTTGCTCAATCTTCTCTCTTGAGCAGATAAATGGGTTTCATTTAAGTAAAGCCTAATGCTGTCAGTGGCAGGAAAGCTGCCAACCCTGGCGGTTTTTCTAAGTCTATTAAGCTGACCTAAGCATGCTAATACTTAATTAATTCCCTCCATTCACAGCAGTCCTTTGCAAATATCCTTTTATCTCATGGAAAACTAAGTTACGCAAATCAAATGAATAACAAAAGACCAGACCCCACACTCTGGGCTATACTTATGCATCTAAGAGGAGTAGCACATACCATCTAATTGCAATCTCTGCTGTACCAGAAGTACTGATTGATATTACAGAAAGGGCTAACAACAACTTCAGGAAAGTATTCCAATTACTAAAATGAAACTGGCATTGGACAATCAAACTTTTTTTCTTGCATTTCCTGCAACAGTACATTTGCAGAGCAGATTTTCTAAACCTATCTGAAGGACATCTGCTATACCTATTCAGTACATTTTATCTATAATTTATCCAGCAAGCAAAAGAAACCCCAAATCCCAGATTCTCGAAATCACTGCCATCTTCTGCCATCACCACTTAAAGTGGTAAAAAATTACTCTGAAGAACAAGTGGACTACAAAGCACTAGTTGGCACCACTCCTTACCAAAGGAAAAGCCTTTATCATCTTTAACATCATTTGCCATTCTTCAGGGCTCCAGAGGTCCAGTAATTACTTTTTAATTGAACCAAAGCTTTTAATGCAACAAAGTACCCAGCCTTCATCTCCTACACAAGAGAAAAAACAGTCTGTAGCAGTAGAAAATGACTGATCTGAATTATTCCCTCTCAAAAAGCTAATGTAATTGTTTAGATAAAGTAATAAATATGGGGGCAGAGCATGGGGTTGAGAGAGGATTTCCTACGTCTAATAGGAAATATACGTACTAAGCAGCATGATTTCTTTAAGTGAACATGTGCTGGAAAGCTACTGACAGGCAAGTGTAAAAATGGTGGTGGAACAGTCCCACAGCATAATTTCTTCAGCCATAATAGAAAACTGGCTCTGATAGCTGATACTTTACTCATTCTCTGTTTTCAGGTGTTGCAAAGGTTACTGGAAACCCTACTTGCTTTAGTTCATACAAAACTATCATGCATGTGGAAAAATAATAAAAGGACCATGACTCTGTAAATAAACAGGGTCACATTTTAAACTCAAAACCTAAATAGTCCTAATGAGAAAAAAATCTCTACTTTGTAAGGATTTAGCAGATTAAAACTAATCATGCACATATCTTACTATACTTAGTGTGGCATTTATGTATCAGCTACTGCACTGAGGTAAACAATGTATTAGCAACCTTGCAGAGAACCAGAACCCCTCCTACAAGGGAAAATAAACCACCTTTCTCCATCAAGAAGTATCATTCTGCTTCCCCAAGAAAAGAGAAATTATGCTGAAGCCACCTGCAGCAGGTGACAATTGTATTGCTTAGCCACAGCTGTGCTGAAGTCTTCAAATAAAGAAAAGCTTGACAGAGAGCTTCTTTACAATCAATATACCCTTAAGCAACCTCCCTCCATGTTATTTCATTAATTTATTTCCTATCCTTGAAGGACAAAACAGTACTTACTCTAGATAATCCAATATCCCACAGACCTCTTCTCAAACGACTCATTTCTGCTGTTCTACTGCATTGGAACACCCACTTGTCAGAGAACAGAAAATATAGATGAGTGAGAGCAATGAAGAAGCAAAAGAAATCACTCGAAAAAGAGAAATATGGTAACTTTTTTTCCTCTTCTTTTCCAATAAACACTCATACAATCTCATCTGAATTACCCATGAATGCTTAATAATGCATCTGTTTAACAAAAGTGGAATGTATTTCACCCCTAAATTCACATCTAAGAGCTCAGTTTTATAAGATAACACTGGGTATTTCAGAATTCTTATAATTTAAGCTTATGGGAAAAAACACCACAAATTAAGGATCTTGACAAAAATCTAGTGTGCCACAGAAGGCGATGCAAATTAAAGGAAAAAAAAATAGAATAACCACAGAGAGCACCAATGTATTTTACAGATTCTTCTTTAGTGCCATCTTGCTACCCAATGATTCCCCTCATGGCAAGAAAAGAAAGTAAAGGAAGATGTGACATCTGTCCTTCGAATTACTTTTCTATGAAAATGATAAAATTTTAGTAACCAATACCATTACCTCTTAAAAATCCATGCATTTGAGGCAATTGATGTTGTTCCAAAAATAAATGCATGAAAAAATGCCATGGTTCTTACTTCAATTACAGTCTCTTGGTACCATCAACACAAACAAGTAAGACAGCAATAAACCCATTATTTCATAAGAAATTTATACTATTTTTGTGCACAGCTGTTGATTTATATAAGTGAACTTCATTCTGCTAAGAAACACAATTAATATACCAGAAAAGAAGGTTAAAAGTAGGTCAGTGATATAGGACAAGAGTTCTTAACACAATTTGCATCCCAGCTTCCAGCATGAAGCATAATGTTCATTCTTCATATTCTAGAGTGTTAAATAACACTGTAACTAGATGCAGAAGACAAGAATCATTCGACATTATCCACCCTTGATCTTTACACAAAATTCCCATGACATCCATAGAACTTCCACAGTTGCACAAACTAGAATAAGGTCCATGGCAAACACAGCTTTCAGGATTTGCTCTACAATAAATACCACGAGCAAAAGAGAGACAGCAAATGTTAACTCTTTATTTGTTTTGAACATATAAAGGTTATATGAAACAATTGAAACTATTTTTATTTATTAAACAATTCTTTTAGAGCCATCTTGTGGGGAAAATAAGCAGTTTAAAATAATACATGTACTTTAACAGCTTTTCTACCAAAAAGATCAATGTTTAGTATGACATCTTCTAGTACTCTTAAAAAAATAAATGTCTCAGGCACACTGTAAACTTTATACAACATTATTTAATCCCCTAGAACATGAAGGAAGTGCCTTTATGAACAATCACATGTTAAAAGATTAGTTCTAGATAGAAAAAATATATATCATTACGTTAAAGATGCTATTTTTCTGAAGAATGTTTTTAGACCTATTTTTAGATTCTATTCAAACTCTATCCAACTACAGCCCACAAAAAAAGCACAAAAACCAGAGAAGCTAAGCCTTCTTTCAGAGCCCTCTTGAGTAAATTAGATAGAATTACTCAATCTAACTAAACTGGGAGTAAAACAAGGCAAAATAAGTCTTAATGTATTAGTAGATTTAGCACTTGAACCTGAAAAGTCTTCACTATTAAACATCCTTAGCATTTCCAAATTAAAGCTTTGGTAATATTCTCAAATTCTGAAGAGTTTACACCAGTTGTTTATAAAGAACTCATTACACAACAGTGTTCTCTTTGTATACACTTAAGTAAAGTACAGCCTTGGGCAGTCGATTTCAGTATAATCAAAAGTCATGATGCAGACTTCAGCTACCTAGGGCAATCAAAGATCAGCTCTGATTGATTTATGTGTCTTGTCTATGAAGCAAAGTGCTTAAATTTTATCCTAGAGAACAAAAGCGCACATATAGGTCATATATCTTACTCAGTTTTAATTTATGCCCTAATAAAATATTTCATTTAGATAGAACATTAAAGCGTATCACATTGCATTTACCCAATACGTAATTATCTTCTATTAATGCAAAAGTTAAACAGGACATCACAGAACACTTGCAAAGCACACAATCAAGAGGTGTCATAGAAATATGCATTTTTTGAGCTGTTACAATCAGTTTATAGTATGGACTAGCAGACATCTCTGTTAATTTATTTTTTCTAAATGAAGAAATTTGACAACAAAAGGTCCTGTGGTATCTGAAACCTCTGACAGCTGTAACTAAACAGAACACAATGGCACCCAGACATATAACCAGACAATTTTGCTAAGGCGAGCACAAGTACGTCAATTATTATTTTTACACTACTACCAAACTTGGAGCGAAAGAAGGTGTACATGTGCGCTTATAGCTTTCTCTTTAAAGACAGCAGTGAGATCTGCTTCCACCATGTGTGTTCTAAACTTTGG
>VWYP01023177.1:42899-60845 GCA_013400435.1 Pycnonotus jocosus
AGGAGCCCTGACTCAGGGGCACTTGCCTTAATGAGATTTTGGATTTCTTTGAATTTTGGATGCTCTTTATCAGCTACCAGCTGCAGCAATATCGCTTCACTAGTAGTAACTATAATTCCAGTACGTGCAAGACGCTGAAAAATAAAAAGAGCAGAGAGGAAATCATGTAAGATATTTGCAAATGTGAATGAGTGCATTTTGAAAGAAAAGACGGACAGCATTTTCAAAAACATTTCCTATTAACAAAAGTACTGCCAAATCCATTCCAGCATTTCTTAGTGGTATCATTCATAAAGCTAGGATGAAAACTGGGTTTAGACTTTCCTATGGCAAAAGGCTGCCCTGGATTACAAATGAGGCTTTCTACTTGAACTGGATTCTTTCCCCAAGTCAGATTTAATAGGCAGCAGCCCCACACATTTTAATAACTCTTTCCCCTTGCATAACCCAGAGGATAGCTTTCTTCACTCTCATGCAGATGAAAGGCCTGGGGAAAAATAAAATAGTGAGGTCCAACCTAACAGCATTAAGCAAGAAATTTCTCTTTCAGTCCTTGTTATGTACCACTCTTTCAGCTTTTGGACTACAGAGCGCACTAGTAGCAACAATCTCTGGAGAAAGAAGGAAAATCTCTTCTACACACATTATAAATCATACTGGCACAACAGCAGCTCTTTTCAAATGATGCTTCATTACAGACAGTAACTCCAGAGTCAGTTTTCACAAACTACAGGATAAAATGTATAGCTGCAGAGAAAGCAAAACCAAAAGAGGTTAGCTAGATTTTGTAAGTGTTCAACTCAGCAGGGCTTGGGCTTCATGTAGCCCAAGGCACAGGACTTATTTTAAAGTTATAGGACTGTCGTTGTTGCTTACATAATAAAGTTACCTTCAGCAAAGGCTGACCAACCCACGCCCCCATCATTTTCCTAGCGGTCATAAGATGCTTTGGCAGTAAAACTGTTCATGGAGTCACCTTTCGCTCCCTAATGCTGCATGCTTCACCACATCTAATGGGATCCAGAATGAGCTAAGGGAGGGCAAGTGGCAGAGAATAGAGAAACGTACAAACAGGTTTCAATTGTAATCATTAAAACAAAGAGAAGCTCCAAACTTTCTAGCTGTTTAATTACAAAGCAACTGATGGGTAAAAGTTACTAACTTTAAGGACCAACCAGTAAAGTATATATAAACTACAGTCTACGTAACAACAAACTAACGAGGTTGGATTTACTGAAGTCAATGCTTCCCGCTTGCCATTATAGCAACAAGCCTTGCAATATCCTTAAGCTAAAACAAAACAGCTACCTTCCTCAGCTCTCCTACTCCATACAACCATACTTGTTAAACCTCAAACACATATTAAAAAAAAAAAAAAAGGAAAAATAGAAAAATAAATATGAAATATTATGGCAGTGTTTTCAACAAGAGCCTCTCCAAGAATACAAACATTTTGGTTTTAACTAGTATGGATGAGAAAAAAATCTAGACCCTTAAAAAATTGCCCTCTGTAAAATGTTGATTGAAATGAGACAACATCATCTCTTTAAAAGCAAAACTTACTACAGCATGTCAAAAGAGGCTGGCATTGCCTTATACCTTTTCTAGGACTAGATATAATTTTTATAGATTTCAGATTAGCAGAAATTAAGAGACACATTTGCTAAGTATATTGGATGATTTCCAAGAAAATCACAAGTCTTCTTAGAATGCTGTCTTTGGGAAGGATAGTACTGACAGTATGTTGCATCCACACTACAGAAACAAGTAGAAAAGACAAAGGACAGAAAAAAAATCCAGCAGCAGCAGACTGTCTCAATCCAAGACCAAGCAACAGCCAAAGACATCATCAGACAGAGCAGAGATTCAGAATAGTCACAACCTTGAACTGTTGGGCCAAGTTATTTCATCATGAAAATTTTGAGATTTTTTTGGTTTCTGAGGATTTTTTTAACTACAAGTTGTTGCCTGCTGTCATCTTTTAGCACACAATGGAAGTGGAGACAACCTGTTATCCAAGCAGACATGAAAGCTTTCATTATCAATTAAATCGAATTGCACTTTTTAGTACACCTGCTCAGAATTTGCATATTCGTCATCAGTACAATCAAAACACATGCTGTGTGATGGGAAATGTGGAGAACTGAAGGGGCAGGTGGGACCAGATGGGAGTTATTTAAGGTCGCTGAGGAAGCTAGTTGTTATCACTGCAAGGTAACACTCTTTATTATTCTTGAAAGGTCACTGTGAATAGAGAAGCGCTGTGTTATTGTGAAAAGGCAAATGTTACATGCATCTTCCCAGAAAGGTAAGGAAAACAGTCCAGGAACCCTGGTCAATAAAACTCACCCCAGCTCACCAGCTTGCTTAAGTTTGCACTAGAGACAATATTAGACTCAGTCATTAAAAGAATGTGACCAGGAACTGTGAGTATGGTGAAACTAAAGGAGGATTATCCAGGACTTTGGTATGTTGCCACTTTCCTAAGAAATGTAATACCACAGTCCATTGGGATTAAGGACATGTCCACTACATGCACGTTTTTCCTGGTCTCCTCCTCCCAAGCAAGCCCATGTCTTGCTTGCTATAGCCCACACCTCTCAGTAGCATTTTTAAGTGAGGCTCTGTAACACAAGAAGAGGACAATCTTGGTATTTGCTGCCATGTGCAGCAGAGGTGTTACTGCTAGCTCAACACCGCACAGCAAGCGTTGGCTGAATCATATCGTAATGACTGATGACATGAGGGACCAGAGCAAAACATTTTCTTTTACTTACTGAAAAAGCATTGCAAAGATGTACCAAAAAGTTACCTAAAACTGAAAAACTTACAGCTTTTGCAAGCAATCACACTTTTAAGATCAGTATCTTTCTGACCAGAAAGTAAAACAATGTTAGCTAGTCACTGTTTTAACTTTTATTACATTGGCCCAACCTCTATGCTTATAGACACAGTGTAAGTGATAAATGTACAAAAACATATACAGTAAGGCAAACAGATTGCAAGTTTTCTATATTTGGTTTGTCTCTTACTACTGCTGCACCACATTGATTTGGGAAGTTCACTACTTCAGTCACTCCTATACTCTGTGTGTTGTCCCTATGCTCTATGTGACAGTTGACATTAGGTTTCTACTTAATCAAAGTCATGGGTTGCATCAATCACTATGTGCTGGGGATTTCTCTTTAGCCTTTAAGAAATTAAGTCTTCTCAAAAATCCATGAAAAAGTATAACATGCTGTGGTTATTATTAGTTTCTACTTCAAATAATTGTTGGGGCCTGAGGCAAAAATTACAATACTTAATGTATATATCAGGTTTTGACTTTCAACAGTGATGCCTGTAGGCAAGTTAGGAGTACACCATCAAAAAATCATTTGCATGAATTTGCTACCACATGGTTGTGGTTGCACTTTTAAATCTTCTTGTTACATCTATCTCCACTTTCTCAACATTTAGTTTGACTAAGCTCCTAAGAGCAGGGGGGAGGGGAATCTATACTATAATCAGGGTCTTGCGATTAAAATTTGATTTGCACTGATGAGGAAAAGCAGAAGAAGGGACAGAAGTACAAGGAAATCTGGACAGGATCACATACTGTATTTCATTGCACTTTAAGAATTTCAACACCTGAATAAATAGTCTTTGGAACAACAAAGCCAAAAGCTTTATAGCATTTTCACTCTGCTGTAGAAAAAACATTAAAAGGATAAGCATAAAAGGATATGCTAAAATGTTAATGTTTATACAGAGTAATATATATTGTATGAAACAATCACTTTTAAATTCCAAACAGCCCAGACTGAGCTATACATATTAAATCATAATTTAAGGAGAAAAAAAAAAAGGCACTACTTCTTTTCCATTTTCAATGCTATTTTAAGAATGAGAGCACTCACCTCTTCTCAAATCTACATTTATCCACTGTCCATAAAAATTCCTCGCTAGCTTACAATAAGCAGAGAATTTACATACCAATCCAAGGTGAAGAAAGCCTTGACTAAAAAACTTACCTCAAGAGCAAACATTCTGTCCATCATACTTCTTGATGAGGTGGCATCAGCTACAATATGAACTTCCAGACCTCTACCAATTAATTCCAATGCTGTTTGCTGGATACAGACATGAGTCTACAGGGGAAAAATCAAAGGCAAAAAAGTCACCAAGAAACCACTATTACAAAATTAAAGTAACACAGTCACAAATTAGAGTTCATAACTAATTAGAGTTCAAGTATGTATTTTCTAGCCCTGCAGTACTAGGGAACACAATATGCATTTTAAATGCCTGTTAAGACTGAGACAAGTGCCTATGGTTTACAAGTATCCCATCTCAAAGTTTATTATGAGATAATATTAAAGACAACACAAAAATAATTTATTCTATAGATGCTATCTAAGCTCCAAGTAACATAAACTGAGTTGGTTCTTTTATCTAAAGAAAGTGATGCCCCCTTTGAGGGCTAACAGACATTACCATAAACCACTATCAGAATGGCAAGGCACCTACTTCTACTCCAAAGAGGACAATACTTCGGACACCAGGGATCTCTGCTAATGCTGCTTCAACTTCTGGCAACACCATTGAAAATTTTGTCTTGGGAAGCACAAGTTTAGCTCCTGTTAAATCAATTTCTTGCACAGTGCTACCAAGACCTTTGGGATACTGTTCAGTGACAATAACTGGAATTCCCAAGAGCCGTGCACCTTGGAGCTGTAAGGGGACAGAGAGGAAAGCATTTAAAAAAACCCACAAACAAACAACCCCCCCCAGAAACAAACAAACAAACAACCCTCCCCCAACAATAACAAAGGCATTGCTATCACCTCATACTAAGTAATCATTAGACTGTATGTAAAATAATAGTTTACAGTGTGTGATCAAAAAGAAAAAAAGAAAGCAAACATACTAGCCGTTGGCCCACGCTGATAATATCACCAAAGTATTTGATGGCAGGCCGGAATCGTTCTTGCATGTCACAACAGAAAAAAACAGTGCTTGACGGTGTCAGGTTGCCCAAAGTGGTAATCTGAAAAAAGAAATAAAGGTAATGTTTTCCACAGCAGAGAACATCCTTTCAGAAATCCAGCAGAATGAGAAAGAGTCTGTAATACCTCTGGAGATTATGGATTTATGTTACTTTGAGTCAAAACAGAAAAAAAGTTTTTCAAGCCTGATTTTGGTATGTTTCTAAATTCAAACAAATAGCAGATACCGAACAGTATGGTGTAGTCATCAATACGTAATCAATTATTAGGTGGGAAACACAAGTCAACATAAATGTACATGAGAATTTCTGAACTCTGAAGGGGCCAGAGGAACATACTGCCTAAATTAGAGCAAAAAGAGAGTAAGTACCAAAAGCAAAATTACATTCTTCAAATTCATTTTTAAATCTACAACTCTTGGAACTGATATAGACTCAGGATAAATTAAAGTTTTTTAAAAATCTGACTTCCACTTGCTTTCAAATATTCTATGTACACACATTTTCAATACTTCCATTATGTAGTCAATTTGATTTGTCTATGACATCTTTTAGCACAACTCTGATGAAAGTCCAAAGGCTAGAATGAAAATAGAGAAGACGGTAAATATTAGCAACCAAACTGAATACATTTTAATGACAAAAGTAATCTCCAAGAGTTTCCCTCATACAAGCTATCAAGTGGGGTAAGGGAGGGGATAAGAAAAATAAATCAAATACTTAATATTCTTACACTTAGAAAGACTGCTTTTTATTTGTTAAAATAAATTATTTGCACTACCTGTAGAACCAAAGTAGAGGGCTTCAGATGGAAGCTACAAGGAAAGAAAAGAGCTACATATTATTATTTAGCTGTAAGGCAATTCAAGAGAAATTACATCCATTCAGGAGCTTTTCAGTAGACAGATAAATCGAATTGAATAAAGAGATTCTTGGAAGTACCCATTAATTATACAAACTTCATTTTCTGCAGTCTGAGGCTGTAATGTTTTAAACTGAAACAAAATTACAGTATCTGTAAAAGAATGTATTTTGGAAGAGCACAGGTGTATTGGGTTTACGTGACAAGGTTCTGGTAGTGAGGGGAGGCTATAGGGGTGGCTTTTGTGAGATGCCAGAAACAGCCTCATGTCAAGACAGCACTAATGCCAGCTGAATCCAAGACAGATCTGCTACATTAGTGATGCCAGTGCCAACTCTATGCTAACATATTTAAGAAAGGGTAAAAAACCCCACTGTCCAACAGCAGCTGCAAGAGGACCTGTGACTCTCTAGAGAGGAGCCCATGCTGGAGTATGCAGGGAAGTACTGCGGCCTGTGGGAAGGATGCACATTTTGGAAGTTCATGATATACTATCTCCCACAGGAGAGACCCCACTCTGGAGCAGGGGAAGAGTGTGAGAAGAATGAGTAGCAGACGTGAAGTTTTACGAACTGATCACAAACCCCATTCCCCATGCCTCTGTGCTGCGTGAAGTGAGGAGGTAGAGAAGTTGCAAGTAGAGCTAAACCTGGGAAGAAGGGAGGGATGGGGAAGAGGTGTTTTTACATATGCTTTTATTTCTGATTATTCTACTCAGTTGTTGATTAGCACTAAATTAAACTAATTTCCCAAGTCTGTTTTGTCTGCGATGGTAATTAGCAAGTGATCCCTCTCGGTCCTTATCACAAGCTTCTTTGTCATATTTTCTCCCCTCTGACCTATGGAGGACAAGTGATGGAGCAGCTTGGTGGTGGCCAGCCAAGGTCAATTCCCCACAAAGGAATTGGGATTTGATAAACAATAGTTCCAAAACTTTCACTGATTCACTGCATGTATCCAGAGTAAAACGCTGTTGATCTCAATTCCCAAGGCCATGCTTAATAATGGCCATGCTTAAACACATGCAATGGCCTCTTCAAACTGTTGGGAAAATTACTTGTACTAACAACTGTAAGTGCTAAATTCCCTCAATTCTCAGATTCATTACACCACCACTGCCAAAGCAGCAACCCTTCATAAACATGGTTCCTCCAGTCCATGTGAGCCCAGCAGCAACACGATTAATACGAGCAGTTACAGAGACAAATGTAGTAACAACCACAGTGCAGATGTAACACCGGGCTCACTGATGCCACAGGAAGACAGAAGACCATCACAAGAGACATTAGGGAAATCTTTTTCACCAGGAAGATACAGCTGCATTGAAAAAGGTTACCACAGTTGTTATCACTGTTCAGTATCAGCTATTTGTTTGAATTTAGGAACATACCAATCTCCATTCTTTGAGATTGTCAACATTCACCAGTGCAGCAGCTGATCTGGTCAAGGGGTTAGGGAAGGCAGCCTCTAGATATTTTTCTCAAATAATACTTCTGCAACTCTACACCAGGTAATGAATGAGGCCTGGGACCAAAAAAGATTGGATATAACATTAAATAACTGGAGAGCGTTACTATACTCCTTCACATGGACAACCATGTGCAAAACTTATTGACAAGACCTCAAGACTCAAACCTTTAGGTCTCTCTTTGGGCCTTCCCCTCCCCCTCCTTACTTTAAAATGTATCTAATGCTTTTAGTATTTCTTCCTACAACTCAAATCATTTTCATGGTCCTCCCTTGGGTAGTTTTCAAATTGCAGTCTAGAATGAGGCACTCAATACTACTATCACAGCAGTGTTTCTCTGCCCATACTACTTCACTGCTCTAGCAGGGCCTCAAATATCAGCCAATTCACAGCCCTTCCAGGGCCTGTTTATTTTGTACTTTCCAGAACAGCATTTGCTCTTTTCATAATTGATGATACCTGGACTCCTGAGGTGCATTTTAAACTTATAAATCATCCCCTGAACTCTCCCTCATCTTCTATTTGTGTAGCTGATTATTTCTACAGTGCTACTTCCATTTTGAAATGCATCTTATTGCACCCTGTTTCACCAACTTGTCCTGAAATGCCTGAAGTCTGCTTTTCCAGAAGCTTTCAGTTCCTTCCAGACTGTTTTCTGCAAAAAATAGTATTTACCCTAAGTTTCATCAAGGACAAGGACAATGGAATAATCAAAAACAGTGGATTTGGAAGCCATCTTAAAGAGTACAATTCAATTTTATTCTGATTTGACAGTGAAGTGCAGAAGAAAACTGATTTTCTTTCCAGCCAGGGAGTATCCTTATTATAGACTTCCATTGAATCTCATATGTTTATGTCAAAAAGCACAGGGAGCTGAAGCAAAAGCACTCTATCTGCTTTTCCTTATTGTCAAGTTGGTTTCATATGACTTAATTTATGCCTTCAGATTCATACAGGCAGCTCTCTAAAACAAAGTTGTGTCAACTATATTTGCTAAAAAAAGTTTTTAAAATTGAACACAAATAATTAATATATTGATTTTCATATTTATTTCTGATTAACTTGTAGTCCAGACTGTGGCAGGACAAGACGAAACTGGAAGAAATAGATGCTAAGATCAAAGAGCCAACACTTGCTGGCGTTACCTGAAGAGCAGATGTGGGAAGGACAGAATACAGCAAAAAGCCATTTGAAATTAAGTTTCATAAATAGTAGCTAACACAGTCCATAAATAAATTCATGTAAGCATTTGCTATGTATAAAGGAAAGGTTTAGTTTACTAGTTCTTTAGTGTGCCCTGTAAATCCTACTACTCACTTGCTTTCAATGCCATTTTCCCCTCCTACAATGACGCTGTGACAGGGTCATGTGACACCTCCACTTCAAATCTCCTGGCAGTGAAAGTCACCCAGACCTCCCCAGTGCTACAGCCCAAAGTGCTGATGTGAGGGCAAAACCACACCTAAACATCAAACCTGGGCTGACACATCAACACCTGTTTGATTTCACTGCAGAAAGAGGCACGCTGGGCAAGGATTGTGAGCCACTACAGCCACACAGTACCTGCCTGAATCCACCTCGCATGTAACACCTACTCAGCCACAATAACATTAAACAACTTGAACTCAAAAGTAAAAAAAAAACCATTAAAACCCAAATGACCTGAAGTTCTCCTCAACAGTATATAAGCATTTCCATTTGTTGCACTTCTCTTAGGATCTTTTGTCCTCCAGCTGAAGGTTACCCACAGCACAACCAGAATAGGTACATCAAATGGCCACGTAACCTGATGCAGCTCTTTTACCCAGCTAAAAAAGTCATCTCTAGGATCTTGTCCATATCAGGATTTAAAGGTATGCCATCATGAGTCACATACAGCTTTAAATCCTACTCTAGAAAAGACACAGGTAAGAAAGGAGACGTGATTTTTCACATCTATATCACCTCTGCTGATTATTATTAATCAGACAAAATGTGATTGTGGTGAAGTACTATAATTACAGGTTTAGATTTACAAAAATATTCACATTCACTGTCTTTTTATCTGTACTGTCCCTGTTCAAAGTCCAGGAAATCATGATACACACAAAATGAAATTGCCCTACAGTATTTGGAATTAATGAGAAACTGGATGCAAAGAAATAACCCCATTTAACATCACTAGTGACTTTTATAAATCTCACATCAAGGTTACCTACTAAAAGGGCAGACAGGGGGGATGTTGCAACATTGGTATTTCAAGAATGGCATAAAAGAGACAACAAAAAGAAGCTACCACCTTTTCTTCTGTATTTCTTAAAGGAAATCTGTAATATTCAGCTGTACTTTACCGCCTTTCTTTCAAATGAAAATAATTAATAAATTCAGTTTGATGTATTTCAAGAGAAAAATAGGTTACAAGTGTTTCAATTTAGAAACATAAATATTTATATTAAGCCAATGTGCAGCCTTTTACATGTAATTCAGCATTTTAAAAGGACAGGTTTAGTTTAAAAAGCACATGATGTACATGTAACTAATGTAGTACAAAAGCCTTCAGCAAAATTTAAAATTACTAAAATTCTTGCTGCAGAATAAAGATAAACAAGGAGTCTGGATTTGAGGAAAAAAAATCCTCAAATCCTCAGTGTTTTAAGCCCTTTTTTCCCCTTCTTTAAGGTTTCACATGCTGCTTTTCAAAAAAAACTTATTTATTTAGGAATGTACTAATGTATCAAAATTTGTCACTTCACCCTAAAACCCCCAAATAACACTCCTGCAATTTATGCTTTGGCTTTTCCTGGTCTTCAGAAAATAGACTTTGATTCCTGAGTTACTGTTAGTTCTAGTTCCAGACCATCCAAACAGTATCAGATATGTACAATGAGAGCAAAAATCTGTGTATTAATTATTATATTTACCTTATCATGCAGCAACAGTTGAATATCATTCTGCAAGCAGTATTTTTCAAGAAAGATAAAGCCTGAGACGACCACCTGTCTCAAAAAACCATCCTGAAATAGATGTGTTTTATGCAATGATATCAGCAATAATTTTACCCTTTTAGCTTCAGTATCTTAAGGTTTACCAGTTTGTAAATACACAGCACAAGCCCTCCTGAGGAGAAGTCACCTTGAAGTTATGACAGCAACTGTGAAATAGCCTCTCTTGGTTATATATTTGAAAGCTGTCTGAACTCCTCCATTACACAGCTGTAATCTGCATATAGCTGTCTTTTCTTTGGATATCACCAAAGTCTTTTTCCTTACTTCTCTCCTCCACAGGCAGCTACAACACTACAGAAAAAACACAGTAAGTTTTGTAGCACTATTTAACTGTATTTAGAGGCAATTATAGTGGTCCTGCATTCCCTCACCCAAACTATAAATATTATAGTCTTCTGTTAAAAGACTTTTAAAATATTTAAAATTTAGGAAAAGAGGATACAGTCCCTCCAGTTGGGAGAGGCCTGAGGAAATGTCCCTCTTCACTGCATGTCTGTGGCTGAGGAGATCGGAGTTGAGAAGCAGCAGCCAGGCAGAACATCACTGTGTACCCCATCAGCCTGCCTAACACTGCATGGCCATCAAAAGCTTAAGTGACTGTTGCATGTCAGGACCACCAACCCAAACAAATGTACATATATAAGGATGGTATAAAGGCATAACACAACTGGAGAGCAAATGCCCCTGTACAGATCAAACCTTGAACAGAGTTCATGGAGTGGCTTTCCAAGGGCAGCATATGGCAATTTCTCCATGAGATTACTGACCCCCCTCAGCTGCAGGGACAAGAAACTGAAACAGCCCAGTCAAATATAATTTGATGCTGACACTTCATGAGCTATTGTATCAAAAGGTATCCTTCTACAACAGGACTGCACAGGAATCAAAACAGAAGGGTAAAATTCCAGAGATTATGGACACTAGCTGCCTTAAATGTTAAAATGCTACCTCCAACTAAATGCATACATATACTTCATAAAACATGCATATAAAAACACTGAAATTATTGTCTGGGGATACAGTTGCTAGCATCTCTGAATTTTAATCTTAAACCAGAAATATCTTTCTAAATATGAAGGTCTAATCACATCAGCGAGCAAAAGTTGTCCCTCTTGAAACACACATCTAAAACAGCAATTCAACTGACTATGCCACACAGAAGGCTGACAAATCAATGTTGTGTGTAACTGCAGATAAAACATCAGGGAGGGAGGGAGGAAGGGAGAAAAGGCAGGAGGGAAGGAAAAAAGGGCATATAATAGTGGCAATGCCTGAATGAATACACAGAAAGTGTAATATTCCCATCACTAAGTCCTAAAGGTCTTAAAAAGCACAGCTGTGTCTGTATCATACCAAATGTTTCTCAAACAAGGGATCTCTGAGCACCTGTCTCTGGCTTAAGGCAAGCTGACTGACATCATTGTGATGTCTCAGTTGGGATGTCTTCAGCTCATTCACAGCTGCTGAAATATATCAAGGAATAACCCACAAATACCATCCTTTTCTTATCAACAACTGCAATTGTCACAGAACTGCAACAGTATCGGTGTAAGTAGGCAATCAAATAGGCAATAGCGCACAAAATATAGGCTCATCCTGAATGCCTGCAGTCACAGCTGTCTAGCGTATTTGCACCCAGGGAGTGATGTATCCTTCCTTGTCTCAATACTGACCTTTATTCCAAGACGTATGTCCTGCTACAAATGCTTGAGCTGCACTTACAGTTTCAGTGCCGAGGTCATCTGCAAGGGAGTCTTTGCAGAGTAGTGATCTGCATGCACAAATGAAAACTAAAATTCCAACCTGCAACACTGTTATATGTCCAGAATATAATAATTCTGTTTTTAAAACCCTTGCTTTAAGTAACGCCCACACCAACTCTTTTTGCAAGTTGGAAAGACTGTTCCCTTCCAGTTTTTTCTGACTGGACTCCCATAAATTCTGTCTACAACACAGAAACAGAAAAGTTTTAAACTGAATATGATGAGTGTATATGATGAGAGTTAATAACAAGTTATTAAACTAGTATGCTCTTCTTAACGATTTTTTTCAATACATAAAGTTAAGAATAAAACAAAAGATGCCAAGGGCATCCTTGATGTACAGTGTAAGCAAACAGGCCATCTTGAGAGTTTGTGTACAAGACACTATGATTAAGCAGAGTTTACAAACAGGACAATTTAGCCATTTCTGAAAACATTAAGAGAAGACAAGAGACGTTTTAGCTTTTATCATAACACTTTTCCAACTTCTTAGCAATGTTGGCTAGGCAAACTAAAACTTACTAATTATAAATTTAAAAAACATATTCTGAATAAAAACTGCAATGATGTGGGGTTTATTACTGGGGTTTGTTTGGGTTTATTGGGTTTTTTCAAGATGAATTCTTTGATAGAGGAGAAGGGAAGAAGCAATGTGTTTTGAGTGGAAGTACTACAGCACAGCTGTAATATCACAGCTGTAACACAGATGCTTTCCCATGAAGATACTTTTATGCCCACACACCTCTAGTGGGCATAAAAGTATCTTCATAGGAAAGCATCTGTAACTGCATTTATCTGGCAGTCTGGCTTCCTAGTTTATGGCTACAGAACTACCAAGCTATAAACCTGTATATCGGAAAGGGCTTTTTGAGGCAAAGAGGCATACAGACGTCCTGACGAACTACAGATCAAGATACCGAGCTCTGGCAGAGCTACACTTTACCGGCAGGCACCCTTTGAGTTTCCACCTCGTAGCATTATCTTCGGTTAAGGCCGGGTAGCACCAGCCGCCTGATTTAAGGGAGGGCATTGATTACTTCAGCGACCTGACTTGTTTTCCCATTCATCGCGCCAAGTAAGTTCTAGCTAGCTGAAGGCAAAGTCCAGTTACCACACGCGTGTGGCACAAAGCGCACCTGCCTCCCCGGCTTAGGAAACCAAAAGTTTCCAGGGAGAGAAGGTGAGCGCCGGCTGTGGGTGCTGCGCCCACGGTCCCAGCCCGCTGCAAGATCCTCTACTTCTTCCGGAATGGGCCGGGGGCTCCCCCGGCGAGACGGGCCGGGCTGCCCGCCCTCACACGCACCTGTGGCGGCCGCGCCGCCGGCTCTCACCTGGATCTGCAGCGGGACCAGGCGCACCTTGCAGCGCTCGTTGACCAGGAAGCCCTTCGGCAGGTCGATGTACTGGCTCCACTCCTCGGCGAAGAGCTGCACCACGAACTTGCGGTGCATGTCTATCTGGTCCCCGTACAGGCTGAGGAACTTCTGGATCAGCAGCTCGTAGCCGGCGCCGTGGGGCACGCTGGAGGGCCGCGCGAAAACCGAGAAGCAGAAAAGGACGGGCACGGAGCCCCCACCGCCCGGAGCAGCGCCCGGCTCCGCCGCCGCCATCTTCAGGGACCGCCGCGCCGAGCCCCGCCAGCTCGCTGCGGTCCGCGCCGCCACTCCTCCTCCCGCCGCCTCCTCCCCCCGGCCGGCCGGGCGGTGCCGGCAGGCCCCAATCCCAGCTGCGGCTGCTCCTGCTCCTCCTCCCCGCCATGGGGCTCGGCCCTGCCCCGCAACCCCACGGGGTTGAGAGCGCCGCCGGGGTGCCTCCGTCGGTCGGAGACGGGTTCTTTTGGGCGGGAGGTGGTGCCTCGCTGCTCAACCGGACGGTGAGAAGAGCAGCCCCACACAGGCGCGCCCGCCCTCGTCCGGGCGGAGAGAGCCCGTGTCTCCCGGAGAAGGGCAGAGGGGCACCGCCGCTGTAGCGGCCCCGTTGGGGCCCTCACAGGGTCGCGCCCCGGGGCAGAGCAGGGCAGGACACCGGGCACATCCACGGCGGGGAAGGGCGCGGCCGCGTCCCGTGGAAGCGGGGGAGGAAACCTGTTGGTAGAGCCTGAAACACGCCCTGTTGCTTTGGAGGGTGATCCAGCCCAGATCTGGAGGGACGACTGGTAGCTGAGTTCTCGCAGGAGACTTCCCTCGGAATTGCCCGTTTCTGAGGAGCGGAAGGTGCCCGAGCCGCGGCTCCGAGCTTTCAGCTCCATCCACGGATGAGAACGCAGCCCCGTATTTTTTCTTCCGCAGTTTCATGCTCTCTACCATATTAATTTTTCTCCAGGAATGACTGACAGCTGAAATTGTTGCCCGTATTTTTGCCATAATTACCAGAGTTTTGTCATAATAAAGCGTGCTTGAGGGAAAAGATCTGAGTAGGGCGCTGCTCGCATAGAAAGAAAATATTCTCTGTTGAAAACAAGTGGATGTTTCCATGCACTATGGCAAAGCAGTGGCAGCACCCTCAGGGTTAATGCATGTCTGCCTGGCTAAATACTAGCAAGCTGAAGCACAGAGTTGATTAGGAGGATGGAGCACATCTTCTGTGAAGAAAGGCTAAGAGAATTGGAATTGTTCAGCCTGGAGAAGAGAAGACTTCAGGGTGACCTAATTGCAGCCCTACAGTACCTAAAGGGAGCCTAAAAGAAAGATGGAGATGGACTTTTTTACAAGGGCATGTTGTGACAGGGTGGAGTGGCTTCAAACTGGAAGAGAGTAGGTTTACATTAGGTATGAGAAGGCAATTCTTTCCTGGGTTGGTGAGGCACTGAAACAGGCTGCCCAGAGAAGCTGTGGATGCCCTATCCTTGGAAGTGTTCAAGGACAGGCCAGATGGAGCTCTGAGCAACCTGGTCTAGTGAAAGGTGTCCATGTTCAAAGCAGGGGGATTGGGGCTAGGTGATCTTTAAGGTTCCTTCCAACCCAGGCCATTTTGTGATTCCATGCAAGTTGTTCTCAAGCTTTACTGATACCAGAAATTTGGAGCTATCATGTGAAATGACAGTATTACGTTTTCCCTAGTTTGTTGGTTTGTTGGGTTTTTAACAGGGAAATACACTGTTGATGCGATTTGACTTAAAAGTTGCAAGGATAAGTAGTCTTTTGCAGTTACATATTTACTCACTTGTCTACTCACTGGTCACCAAAGCAGCATAAAGTGATTATTTTATACACTACCCAAGAAACAAAGGTGCAATGGCACCTGCACATTACAGGAAAAGCATTGAAGTTATGCTGTGTCTGGGCAGAAATTACACATATTAAGGTTTTAAAAAGATTAAATCACAAGTCTAAAATACTCATTTTTTCTGCCTTCTCTAACTGCCAATGAATTCAGTCGTTTCATACCGAATATCTACCTCCTTTCCAAAGCATATAATGTCTAACTTCTGTATGCAGTCTAACTGAACACACCTCTGTGGTTAAGAAATACTTTCAAAACAGTGGAGAGCCTGTCCATCCAGGTTTGGTTTAAACACTCAATCCTATCCTGCACAGAACAATATTTAGCCGGGGAAAAAGGGAAATTTTCACCTCTAAAAATGAGGTAAATACTTAAAAGTGTTTGGTGAATTATATAGAACTCTATTCCACCTGCCAGCTCTAACAAATGTCCAGTGGCTAGGGTTCAGGGCTTATTTTAATTATTTGTCCATGCTTACTGTTCTGCTGATTTAATTTATTGATACAGACAGTCATTAATGCTGTTACAGTAGAGGAATATAGGGTAAACAATTTTATGGCCTAGTCATTAGCTGACTTGAATCAGTTCCAGTTTTCCAGAAAAAAAGGTGACAAATTGAACACCCAGTGAATTCTATTTATTTTCTGTGATTTAAACTGGTTCCTCTTTCTTAATTTGTACTTTATTTTAATTAAGTGCAATTCTAAAATTCAATATACTTTAAAAACATAGCATGGATAGTGGTTTTGTGGATTAATGGTGCCTTTTAAATGGATTTCCTTTTTCGATTATAGCAAGATAGATGCATCTGTATTAACGAAATAGGCCATGGCAGGTTCTTACCTTTCTACAACTGCTGTCTATAATGAATACATTTGAATAAAAATCAGTTATTATGCAGAACACATAACATATTTTAGTATGTTCACCAGATTTGAGCTTACTTAAATAACAGAAAAAGTTTTGCTAAGAGGATTACATGTGTGCAATGACAAGGCATTGTCAAGACAGTACCCACATTTATCCAAAACCTGGATGATGAGGGCCTTTTTCACCTGTAGGTGACCATTGCTCCCCCTGTTGCCCCTCAGGTCAAGGACCCAGAGCAGGGGCTGGTCCTCCCTGTACAGGAGGTCTTGAAGACAGAAGAGCACAGCTGCCAGGCCTCTGCACATACACAAGGCAACAGCCACAGCTGCTTTCTTTACCACACAACCTGTCTGTCCTTACCAAATGACAGCTAATCTTGGCCTTGGTCTGTGTCTTATTTATGCTTTTATCATATTTTACAGCCTTGGATCTTTTCATGTTTCAAATTCTCTCTCTTACACTGCAACTTCACAGTCAGTCTTTTCATAGGTAGTTTAATCTTTATTGTCTCTTTCTTTCTTTTTGAGTAGCTACCTGTGCATAGAGAGGAAATCACTTCAGGAGAAAGCAGATCTCAGACTATGTATTTTTCCATGCCAGCTTTGGTCATCTTCAGTTATAAAGGGATCACCCTGTGATACAAACTTGAGAAGGGACACTTTCCAAGCATCACAACTGGATTAAAGTTGGATTCAATGACCTATCGTGTGTCTCTTAATCATACCGCTCCTCAATATTGTATTATCCTCAAATATTAAGTTGATGCAGTGCCTCGGGGGATCCGCCCAACCACAGCTAGCTTGCACCACTGGCACCATGCACAGCAGAGACACAGTCCAGCAGCACAGCACCCAGGCAGCGTCTCTGTGGAGCAGAAGCCCCACAGCAGTTGTTGGCAAAAATCGAGGCAGAGATAAATAATAAGAGGAGGTCCAAAGGCTTGAGTCTTCAGGAGGATTTATTTCCCAAAGGGGGACAAGGCACAATGAACCACGAACACAGGAGAGCATGGACACAGAAAGGGAGGAGAGTCTTGGGGAAGGGACAGAGCTCTGGCAAATGGAGAGAAGGTAAAGGAGGGCTTAGGGGAATGAATGATATGATAAGAACCAGTGGGATGATAAAAAGGGGAGGATACAACTCTGAAACACCAATGACACCAATGACCAATGAATCTTCCAGAACAAAGGGTAAGTGTAACGGAGGATTGACAAGGAGAGGTAGGAGGTGCATGGGCAGTAAGGCGGGAGAAAGCAACTAGGGAACAAACCACTAACAAGGGGAGGACAACAGAACAAACCATTCTGATGAAAAAAAAACCACAATATTAAGAATTGCAACTATATATTTTCAGGGCACAGAATAACTTGGAATTACACCAGATGTTGGTCAAAAAATTAAGTTTCCTTTTGAGGTTTATTATCAAAAGATTTTCAGCACCGTTGATCTAAATGTACAAACATGCTTTGCCAGGCAGACAGAGACCAAATAGAAGAGGGCTTTTTTCATCTCCTGCTGTCAAGCTAGTTAATGACACTGGCAGATATCTTAGAATCCATTTTGTTGTCTGAAGATTGAGAAGCCGGAAAACGTACAGCATTTATGATATAACTGATCTGCATCTCTTGCAGTCACTCTTGTACCCTTTATATATGTTAGGTTTTCAGAATCTACTTGATTTTTCCTTTGAATCAATAATGTTTGCTCATGTTATAAATGCATGTGCATTGCCCAATTGTCCAATCCAAAAAAAACCCCAAACAAAATTAAATGTAACAGCAATTTTAATT
>VWYP01023177.1:60914-75730 GCA_013400435.1 Pycnonotus jocosus
CTCTCCTCTTCCTCGGTGTCCTTTAATTCACCTTTTGGATTACACATGCGCACCAAGCTGGTATAACATAAGCCAATATTATGTTCTAACATTAAAGCAATAAATCTCATATAATTAACATTTTTCTGGTGTCCAACCAAATGTTCCTCTCTTCCAGATAAATTTAGTAAAAGTTATCTCTTGCTTCTTCCTGTTCTAAACATCTGCAGGAGAAAGGTGGAGGGAGGGGAACCCCTCCTCTCCCTTTCTTCCTTAACATTACACTTTAACTATTTGTTTCAATATTGATTATTGTTTCAATTTTGTCAGCACGAATCATACCTATTTATCACAGTCACATGGGACTCCAGTTTCTGTATTGAAAAGTATTCTGAGTGTTGTCTATATCATGCCTGTTGCTTGATCCATAGTTTATTTTTTTTATCTTTATATTTTCTTTGATGAAATATTTACATCAAATAAGCTTTTAATCACAAGCCACTCTTGAAAGAATTTTCTGTGCAAGTCTTTCTTTGGGTTGTGTTGTTTCTCTCTAGTTCAGTATAACTCTTCTAGACCTGTAATCCTGTTAAATACTCAGATGTCACTTTGTTTTGGTTTTGTTGTTGTAATTTTTTATTGTTATTACTATTTTGTTTATGACCTGGAAATGTACCATTTGGGGCATTTGTAGAGTCTCCACAATCTCAACAAATATTATGCGTTCATACTTGGAAGAATTTATGTACTACCCATGAGGCAGTGTCTTTTCATCTAGTCACATCTTAGCAGTTACGGATGTTTCCAGTTTTTCTAGTTGATTGGACAAAGGTCTAGGAAACTATGAGACAAGTCTAGGTTCCCCAAGGAACCAGTGTGTCAAACTCTTGATGATTTTCTCCTGCAAATTAAGTGTTTCTTCATGGATGAGTGGCTGTCAGGTCAGCTTCCTTTCCAGTTTTGTTGCCATCTCTGCTGTTATCTTCGTGCTTTGGCATCTGGTTTCTGTACCCAGTTGTAATGGCTTTTGATTTTTTGAACAATAGCTCTAATAAGTGTATAACATATGTGTTCGTATAACTAATATCTAATAGTACAAACCTCATGTCATTTTTTATATATGTAGCCTTTCCCACACCAGAGGGTATACACTGTGCTCAAGAACATTTGTATAATGGGACACTTCTTCCACAAATGGGAGTAGTTCAATTTTTTGAATTACACCGTCTTTGTAATTGTTGTACATGGAATCACAAATGCTAATAATTTTCTCAAACTATCACCATTTCATTATTTAACACCTACTTTGCTTCTAATTATAAAATGTATAACCTTTTTGTAATAATCAAAGCAGTAATTTACTGATTAGAGAAAGGAAGTAGTGTGGTACATTTTACAGAACATTTTAGCTCTTCTTCAGCTATCAAAGATGAGTTGAAATCATCCCTGTTGTCACACTCTGAGGGCAAAACCAAGTTTGAAATACCTGTTCTTTTCCTCCCTGGAAGACATTAAATTCAGCCAATGGCAGTTTTTAAATTAAATGATGCCTCCAGGAATAGTTACTAATGGCATTTTTTCTTAATATACCTCTTTTTATGGGCTGCAAAACCTTCTGAACTGTTTTGAGATTCTAGAAATAGCTGACTTTGTGTGAAGTGTTTGCTCTGTACACGTAGTCTGTTTGACCAGGAAAATACTGCTCAGGCACTGGGAATGGGAAAAAGCCAGTTTGAGTCAATGCTTTGATCATCAAAGAGACAGTCTGCCAGCAGAATGGAAAAGTAGAACAATTTAAGAACAGCCCAGCCTCCGGCAATGAGGCAGATCCCAGCTCAAGCCAAGAAAGTCAGGACAGCATGTCAGGGTTAGAATCATAGAATCACAGAATCATAGAATGACTTTCACTGGAGTGAGCCTTTAAGGTCGTGTAGCCCCATACCCTCTGCTTTGGACAGGGACACCTTTCACTAGACCAGGTTGCTCAAATCCCCATCCAGCCTGGCCTTGAGTACTGCCAGGGGTGGAACACCCACAGGTTCCTGGACAACCTGTTCCAGTGCCTCACAACCCTGACAGCAAAGAATTTCTTCCTAATATCTAATCTAAACCTACTCTCTTTCTGTTTAAAGCCCTTGTTCGGTCACTACATGTCCTTGTAAAAATTTCCTCTCTAGAATTCTTGTAGGCCCCCTTTATGTCTTGGAAGGTCATGGTTAAGTCACCTTGAAGCCTTCTCTTTTCCAGGCTGAACAATCACCATTCTCTCAGCCTTTCCTCGTAAGAGAAGTGCTCCATCCCTCCAATCACCTTGGTGTCCATCCTCTGGCCTCACTCCAACAGTTCATGTCCTTCCCCATGCTGGGGCCCCAGGGCTGGATGCAGGGTTCCAGGTGGGGGCTCAGCAGAGCAGAGCAGAGGGGCAGAATCCCCTCCCTCCCCTGCTGCCCACGCTGCTTTGGATGCAGCCCAGGACACGTTTGGCTTTCTGGGCTGGGAGTGCCCATGGCTGGGTCATGTCCAGCCTCTCACCCACCAGCACCCCCAAGGCCTTCTCCCCAGGGCTGTTCTTGATCTCTTCATCCCCCAGACTGTGCTGATACCAGGGGCTGCCATACACCAGGTGCTGCACCTTGAACTTGGTCTTGTTTAAAATCATGAGATTCCCATGGGCAATGGGAATTCTCTCTTGTCCATGTCCCTCTGGATGACATTCTACCCTTCAGGTGTCTCAGCTGCATCACTCAGCTTGGTGTCATCTGCCAGTTTGCTCAGGGTGCACTCGATCTCTTTGTCTGTGTCATTAAGCGAGATATTAAATAATACTGGTCTGTGTACAGATCCCTGAGGGATTTGTCACTAGTGTCTGTCAGGACTCTTTGCTATTCACCACCACCACCCTCTGGATGTCCAACCAATTACTTATCCACTGAATAGTCCATGCATCAAACCCATCTCTCTGCTATTTAAGGTTGTGGGGGATGGTGTAAAAGGCTTTACAGAAGTTCAGATAAGTGACATGTGTAGCCCTTCCCTTGTCCACTAACATGGTCACTCCATCATTCAATACACTGGGTTGGTCAGACAGGACTTGTCCTTGGTGAAGCTGTGCTGGCTGTCTTCAATCACCTTCCTGTTCTCCATGTGCCTTAGCACAGCTTCTAGGAGGATCTGTACCACGATATTCCCAGGCACACCATGAGGCTGGGAGGTCCCTGGTTGCCAGGGTTTTACCTTCTATCCCTTTAAAAGAAGGGTAGAATATTTTCCCTTTTCCAGTCAGCTGGGACTTTCCCTGACTGCCAGGACTTTACAAATACCATGGAGAGTGGTTTGACAACCACATCAGCCAATTCCCTGAGGACTCTGGGATACACCTCATTGGGTCCCACAGACTTATGTACATTCAAGTCACTCAGGTAGTCATGAACCAGATCTTTACTTACTGTGGGAGGAACTTTGGTCCCCCAGCCCCCATCCTGCTGTCCATCCACTCGAGAGATGTGAAAACAGAGGTTGCCATTGAAAATGGAGGCAAAAAATTGTTGAGTACCTAATTTTTCCCATCATCCATTGTTATCAGTTTTGTTTATCAGGGGATGTGAAGGTTCTTTGACCTTCCTTTTCTTATTAACACACCTGTCGAAGCCCCTCCTGTTATTCTTTGCATTCCTTTCTAGGTTCAGTTCCAGCTTTCCCTTGGTCTTCCTCACCTTCATTACCCAATCCTACAAAACCAAACTTCATGCCTTTAGTTTTCCCAGGTCACCTGTCTTTGTTTCTATTCCCTGTGCACTTGCTTCTTTCCCTTTATTTTGACCAGCAGTTCCCTACTAAGCCGTGCTGATCTTTCACCTCCCTTGCCTAGTTTCATGCTTAGCATCAGCAAGGTATCTGTCTGGGCTGTAACATCCATCAAAGGTCACTCAAATGTCTGAGGATAGAAGGCAGGAAGGGCCTTAGGCAGCTTGCCTCTCTTCTCCCACAGCTGGGTGCCAGACCCCCAGAGAAGCAGCTTGAAGAGCCTGTTGGTGCACACAAGGTTTTGACATGAGGTTTGTAATTGTGTAGCGTGAAGTATGAAGCTAGATTTGCCAGATACGTCATTGAGTGAACAAGTCATCCTTTTAAAATATGAATAGATTACTGACATGGTTTCATCCCAGCCAGCAACCTGGCCCCACACAGCTGCTTGCTCACTCCCACAACCAGCAGGACTGGGGAAAGAATTTTAAGTATAAAACATATGGGTTGAGATAAAGCCAGTGGGTTGAGGTAAAGCCAGTTAAATTGAGAAAGCAAAAGGAAGGCAAACAAGCAAAACAAACTAAGAAATTAATTCAGTGCTTTCCTTTCATGTCTGTCCATGTCTCCAGCTGTTTCCAAGAGAGCATGGCCTCATGATGGTTACTTGGGAAGGCAAATGCCATCACTCCAAACTTTCACTTCCTTCTTCTACTCCCCACTTTATATACTGAGCATAATGTGGTATGGGATATGATAGTAAATACCTCTTTAGGTCAGTTTGGGTCACCTGTCCTGGCTGTGTCTCCTCCCAACCTCCCATGCACCCCCAAATTCCTCGCCATCGTGGCAGTATGGAAAGCAAAAAAAGCCTTGGCTCTGCTTAAGCCCTGCTCAACAATAACAAAAACCTCTATATTACCAACCCTGTACTCAGCACAAATCAAAAACACAGCCCCATCTTTGACACTGTGAGGACAATAAATTATACCCCAGCCAAAACCAGCACACTTACAGCTAAACCCTGCAATGTGAATTTATATACAATGGAATTCTTGCCCTCTGCTCCTTTCTCGGAGTGCATGAATAGCTATCCAAATCAATAAGGTTCTTCTATCACATTGTGCCTTTGCATTTTCTTCTATCATGTTTTTCTCATTGGCAGGCTTTGACCTACTTTGGAAAGTGTAGTTCCACTGATACAACGTATGTCAGCCAATTAGGGTTGGTAAGACAGAGGAAACCATCAGAGATTTTTAAGGATAAGAGAAATATTTCGTCTCTGTTATTTTATGGTCAGCATTTATCTGCGTTTTATCTATTTTTAAATTAGTCACTTCAGTTCTCAGTTTCTCAGTTCTAAATATTTTATTTTGAGGATGTAATTTACTAACTCAAGAGCTCTTTGAAAAGCTTTCTAACTTGATTGCTGTAATTAGGAACATCTGCCTAACAAACTTCTGCATTAGCAGAATGAGGTTTTCATTTCTCAGGAGATTCATAGGTTTAATTCCAGGACTCCTTAATCCTTGAGTGATTTTGCATTAACAAAAAATTATCCTTTGCCTCTTGTTTCCTTAAAAGTAACCTTTTTTTAATGGAGTAACAGAACATAGGAGAAAGAAGAGGTCCAGAGCACAGGTATTTTTAGCTAGCATCTATTGTAAGTATCTCTGAGAGATCAGGATGAATAGCCGCATCGTCACTCCAGGTCTGCCGCCACCTGCACAATTAATAGATCATATTCATATGAGCAAAGCTGCCTGACAGTTGACCCATTTTGCAAGCGCATACATAAATGTGTATGAGATCTTTAGTAGTTGCAACAGTGTTTTTAGAGTCAGGCTTTATTGCTGTAGCACTCAAATAAAAGCTGAGGCAAGATTTTTTTTAAAAAGTGCTTTTTGTTTTTCTTAAAGCTCTTTGTCTTTGCAGAGATTTCTACCACTGGGAATAGGGTTTCTGTGACTATTTGTTCAATGATGGGCTGTAAAATGAGTATTTGTTGAAAGTTACAACTAAAAAAAGTCATTAATTTGGACAGGGTCTTATTAACAAAGAATGATGCAGTGGAATATGCAGGGATAATATTATTTCTTGTGTGTGTTTCAGTGGGTTCTACTGAATGGCATCTCCAGTGTTACTTAGATTTTCAGTAGCTGAAATCCTTTCTATTTTTCTTAATAATCTTTGGGGTTTTATGTCAAAATGGAACAACTATGTGGGTGGTTTGGGGTTCAGGAAAGGAAAATAAAGCAGAACTCTAGTGCCAAATGCAAGGTTATGGCTTTGAGCTGTCTGTGTTGCTTGGTGTAATGTGAGAATTTGCAGCGACAACCTCTGCAATGACCACCACCTGCCAGATATGTGAATTAGCAGTTATAACACAAGTCCTATTTGTTAAAAAAACTTGTAGCAAGGTTTCTAAAATCTGCAGTTTTGAAAACGACATAGTGTTGTCAAATAACTGCTTACTAGTGACTCCAATCTTAATGTCACAGCAAATACCTAGTTCTCTTGCAGATTAAGAAACATATATGTAGAACAATTTTTACAACAGATTATCATCAAAATGACTCATATATTTTTGTTTTAATATATTATGGAATGCAACAGGCCTTTTATTAAATGTAACAATGCTGTCTAGTGTATTGCTTCAGTTGATTTCACTGTGAAGTTTTAATGTGCTGCTGGCTCCTATACTTAGAACACTTATTTTTTAAACAGAGACAGGATGGTGGTGACAGAAAGCAAGATACTGTGATTTATAGGTTGCAGAAAGAATGATTTCCACTTAAATTCTGAATATGTCAAGATATACAGGTTCTGAACATAACTGAGGAAATTGCCAAAAAAGCATGTACAGTACCGTTAACATGAGGGTATTTGTCATCCACTGGCTGTGTAAATAAAAAGCTATTGGTAATTCCCTAACTGTCCTCAATCAGTCCTAGAAGCTTTTTTTTTAGAAAGTCCTTTTCTGACACTTTATTTTATGTACTAAAGCAAGGCAGAGATTATCTTAACTAGGTCAAAAGTTGTCTAGTAGGAACTCGTACTGAACGAGGTTAAAGAGAGGTTATAGAGAGGTTCAAGAAAAATCCAAACTATAGGATCAACATTTTAGTTAGGTAGTGTTTAATATTATGAGCTACCTGAACAAAGAGTGTGATCTCCAAAATATTTCACAAAAACTTGATTTCTGTATGCCAAATTTCTCTAAAGAAATGTAGTTTTAATATAGCAAAAGAGAAGGGTCTTTAAAAATAGCCTGTACATCTGGAGAAAACTTATTACCTCAAGCTAGTTCAGAATATACCTTTTCAGAAAATGAAAAATGGCTTAGGGACTACTCATTGTAGCAGAGATCTGCCAAAACCAGACTAGAGAGTGGTGAATCATACTTGATATTGTTTTGATCTGCGTATTCCCCAACAAAACCTCTTTGTTAATGGCAGATTACAGGCATTTGGGTAGATGTAAGCTTCTCTTCATGAAAATTGGATTTTTGTGACTAGCAAAATGGAAATGGAGCTATATTTTTTTATACTCCAAAAGAGGTTCTTGTTAACTTGTGACAGAATATGGCTTTGTTACTGCAGAGATATATAACTGATTGCAGGGTTTTCGCATGTTATCAAGAAATAATTTTCTCTCTTTAATGTATGATTCTAATTAAATGCTTGTATAGAAACTGAGCTGAATGTACATGGCTACATTTTTCATGGCAATCTGTAGAATTTTTCTTGCATTTGCAAAAAAATTGCTTTAGTGTAATTCTAGGTGAGAGCTCAATTATCTCTATGCTCCCAGCACATGAGAATTAGGTAGATGCCTACGTGCTGACAGGAGATGGATTTAAGACATAATCTTCTTCTCACTGTTCTCTACTAGTCAATTAAGGCATTTCTTGCTCTTTGAGCTGACTTCTGTGGATCTTATTTGCAGGCATATAACTCTTCCCTCACGTTTTTTAAGGCTCTGTCATGGTGTCCTGTGAATTTCACTCAGCATTTGAGCTCTTGAGCTAGGCACTGAAACAATGCCTGCAGCAACTCTATTTTCTTCAGCTACTCAGCTGTGAAATGAGCAACTCTGCTCCTGAAGCATGATAGCTGCAAATGAAGCAGGGACTTAGATCTCTCTTGTTTAGTACCACAGAATCACAGAATGGTTTGCATCGGGAGGAACCTTAAAGACCATATAGTTCAAGCCCGTGCCACGGACAGGGACACCTCCCACTAGACCAGGTTCCTCAGAGCCCCATCCAACCTGACCATCAATGCTTCGAGGCACGGGACAGCCCCAGTTTCTCTGGGCAACCTGTTCCAGTGCTTCACCATCCTCACAGTAAAAAATTTCTTCCTAATATCCAATTTAAATCTATGCTCCTCCAGTCTAAAGCTATTCTCCCCTGTCCTATCACTCCATGCCCTTGTAGAAAATCCCTCTCCACACTTTCTTGTAGTTTCATTCAGGTACTGGAAGGTTTCTATAACATCTTCCCAGAGGCTGTTCTTCTCCAGACTTACACATGTGTGTGTGTGTATACATATATATATGCAAGATTTTCATTTAGATTATTACAAAAATAAAGATCTACTCACAAATCTGGAGTACAGTCCACATTTTCATAGCTAGTATTTTGTTTCTTGCTTTAAAAAAAAATTCTCAGGATTTAATCACACTTTGTTATAAAAATTTACATAGCCAGGGAAAATTACAAGTCTACCACAAGACTGTAAGGTATTTGAAACCTAATCTTTTCTCCTTGTATCTCACTCTATTTGATTGGTTTAAGGCACTCCAACTCTCTAAATTGTAGTGTCTCATTTGGGATATACAGTGTTTACTGCCAATTTGGGATTTCTTTAAAACCTTTTTTTTTTTTTTAACTCAGAAAAACATTTCCAAAGTTTACACCATGAAATGCGGCTGATGGATATATTTAAGAGATGTCTTTTTCAGCCACACGCATGGTATTCATTTAATACCACAACAGAATTGTACTCTAGAAGTACTGAATTTCATTGTACTTAACTTCAATGTTAATGAAGTGAAGGGCAAACTACATGTTGGTTCAGAAACTGACAAATAAATAAATACCTTTTAATTTTATTTTGTTTGTAATTCATTTGAATGAATTACATCATTAGCACTTTATGTACCCACTGAAGCTGATAGCTGGTAGTTTTCCTTGATAACAGAGTTGAATATCAGAAGACAATTTTGATGTTCATGTCCATTTTTCTGCTTATGAATTTTCTTAAGTTATTGAGAAGTCTTATCTTTGAAATGTTAACTAGAGCAAGATCTGAGGTAGCATTCTATTCCCACATACTTTCAGGACAAGAAGCTGCCAGAGTGAGCTAATGCTCAGGCATGCCTCCCTGAGGCATCTTCGATCCATCTTCCCACTTTTCCATACCAGAAAATTGAATCCTTATACATGGAGAGTACAATCTGGCACAAATTAATCTGTCTTCACAGTTTCTTATGACCTAGGACTGGTACAGCACAGGTGTTTCTGCCTAAACTGCAAAAGCTGTGAAAAAGCATGTCTGGTTTTAAAAACGAAACAAAACAAAAGGTAAATAAAAGGAGTACTATTGATCAAGTGTATTGCTATTAAAGTGAAACCCATCAAGTGGAGAAAATTATTAGCATTTAGTAGAAGACACTTGTATTTAGAAAAGTATTGTAAGCTGCCTAGTAGAAATTACTGTGGGGAAAAGAAGTTTGGAAATTACTGGATAGCTAGACAAGTGTTTAATGATCTCATAGTTGGCTAGATTTTAAACTTACTGTGATTATATCCTGTGTTTGGAGAAAAATTTAAGTAATTTCCCAGATTTTCAAAGGTTGCTGCCTGGCAAAGCTTGCATGTTTAATTTCTATGCTTTCAAAGACACCAAGAACATAACAAGTCCAATGTTGTTTTAAATCTCCCTGAGTAAAATTTCACATACACAGAATAAAACTGTGCTGAGAAAGTCAGTAAGCATTGTTCATTCAACAGAATTCTGTGACATGTCTAGTTTCAGTGACTTCCTCACTTAGCTATTACCAATTTTAAAAAGTTAGGAATCAAGGATGTTTTGTTATTAGCAAAGAGAAAAGAATAAACAAGAAAGGCAGAATAAATAGAAAAATGAATGGAAATTGTGGTAATCCCTATGTTTTTTCTTGAATCACAGATAACACTCCTGTTGTCATTATTGCCAAGGCCATCAGTTAGTTTTCTACCATCCTATAGGGGCACCCATTGCTACATAGATTGGCCACATATAGTTAACAATGATGCATGAAAGCCTGGCAAAAACAGATTAGTAATGAACATATCAGGCAAATAACTATATACTGAAATAATTTATGTGGTTTTGGATCAAATCCACATGTTTACAAAGTATTTTAAAACCAAATATATGTCCTTTCATAGCATAAGCATTGTAAGAGACTGACAAATCTGTTTATCTGTGCTTAGCAGTTTGCACTGAATGAACAGGACTCTTCTCATATTAGAATTCCCATCAAGGCATTGACTCTCTTCTTGCAAGATATATTTCATATAAATGAATACTCTTTACTCTATTTGCTATTATGTAGATTTTGGGGTTTGGAGTTTTATTTGGTTGGTTGGTTGGTTGGTTGGTTGATTTGTTGGCTTTTAAATGAATGGAAATATTTAGTTGAGTTCTAAACCCAGAATCACCACAAAAAGCGTCTTAACAGACTTGGGCCGTCCTATATAGGTACCACTGTCCAGATGTATTTGTAGGAAACATTATTTTTGTCAGCATAGCATTGTCAGTTACATGTAGAAAAGGAGACAATAACAAGGTTTTCTGCCAGTCTAAGTGCCCTTTTTATTTATAAATATGTGTATGTGGTCCAGCTGACATAACGCAAAACCTCTCACTTGTCATGCAAGACTATGGAATAACAGGAAGTATGCAAACCTCATGGTGCCAGAACAGCTCCAAATGGGAATTGGTCAGTGTACCTCCTACTGCAAGGCAACAACAAGGACTGCTTTGTTGTATTTCAAAAGCAATTCCTCACCATTTGATTGACAGGGTTGTGCTTATTGCAGTCTTTGGAGAAACTCAATTAAGTCTATCTTGGTAAAAGATTCCCAGACTTGTGGACTTGTTAGTGGCATATGAATTGCATTTCACTCTGCTAATGACCTGGTTTATTTAAAATTATCATGGCAATAATCAGATAATCTATTTGTCTAATTAAGGGTATAATGTGTGAGGTATTAATTCCTGAGTATCAGGGCACAATCAGATGATCTTCTGATGTTACCTTTATGGCCAAATCAATTGCCACATTATGCTGTCATTTATTGACAATACTGCTAATAATACACATCACACTAAAATAATTTCTAAAATTGCTGGTATTCACGTGTAACTTTTCTTTGGCTGTCTTTGCATCTAATTTTTGCAATAGCAGACATTAAACAGAAAGACATTATTTGCTTGAAATTAGTCTTGACTAAGTAAGTTTCATACATACTGGTATGTGTCATTATTTCTGCTGTGATAATGCACATCAAAATACTAGTTGCATTGTTAGCTGGGGACAGGCTACTGAAAATGAACTTTTTATTTTTTTAAGAGAAGTGACTGTTTTGTCTTTTCTCCCATAGCTATCCAGTATTTCTAGATTTTAAAAATGCAGGAAAGTGCTCCTCCTGCCTTTACCTCATTTTTCCCAAATTAAAAAAAAAAAAAAGGTGCAAAGTCAACAGTAGAAGGTGTTATCTGTATGTCATCTGCAGGAAATTTGTATTACAATTGAAATACACTCTTTATGATCAATTTGTATTACAATTGAAATACAGTCTTATAGATATAAGAATTCTCTTTAAAAGCTCTGTTTATCTGCCTTGGGTGAGGGGAATAAAATTCGGGCCATGATCTGCTTGTGGTTTTTTACTGTTTTCTGGAGATCCTGAGAAAGATTTATAAAAAATAATGCAGACTAGAACTGTACTAGCTGTATCAGATTCAGCAAGACAAGAGAGTGGATACGTGTTTGCCCCTCCAGAATTTTATGTTTTTTTAAATGGCAACTCCAAACTCTTTTTTGTTAATAAACGTTTTTTTCATCATCAACCTTCCTTAAATGCAGAGGAAAAAAGTATGTACGTTAAATCTCAAAATTAATTACCTTCATTTATTTTGATCTTATTCTCCCTTCTGTTTTTAATATATGAGGTTAGTAGTGCAACTCTCCATCCACACCCCTGCTACTCCTCATCTGCTTTTTTAACCACCTATTACATGAAATTAAGTTTCCCTCACAAATACTGAGACATCATTTTGCAGCAACACTCAAACTCTCATACCTCAGCCAGTCCAAATGTTGATCTGTGTAAAGGCAGGAAATGAACAGGTTAGTCCCAGTATTTTCTCATTCTCAAAGGAAGATCCTTTGTGGTGTCTGACATGAGCGCCATCATTATTCAGCCTAACTGCAGTGCTGGTTCAAGAACTTAGGTATCCATGGGGAATGTGACATTCTGCTAGGACATGCTTCAGTGCATTTGTTGGCACCCAACCTACTGGCTAAAAGAAGGAAAACTACTGGATTGAGAGCAATAGACTGTTTTTGCCTTAGGAAGTAAAAATATGTATTATTTTCTTGATGTCATGGACATCCTATTTCTTGGGGTGGTGCATGGAACAGAACTATTTTACTTGCCTTTGTAAACAGGCAGATTGCCCAGGCTATCTTGGTTACACTAGGGAAAACACAAGAGAAGCTGGAACTCTGTATTTAACTAGTGCTCACAGCTGGGAAACTCCTGTGGGCTCCCAAGGTAGCTGTGTTAGAAGAGTCCTACTGCTGCTAAAAATGCACCGAAGAATATGGAAACACCAGTTGGCTGATCCTGACAAAGCATGAAAGGTGGCACACAGACATCTTTCTTCTTCTGGTGCTTTCTCTGACTAAACAACTGTTCACAGAAACAATCTGCTTCATTTTAGATACTTTACAAAAGAACCAACCAAATGCTGACACTCATGAACAAGCTTTTGGGTTTTGTTTCTCTCTCTCTTTCTTTTTTTTTCTAAATGGAGAAGTGTTTTCTCTTTTTTTATGTCTTTTTTTTCCTCTCATTTATTGCATTTGTTGCATTTAAGTGGTAGAACTTTTTCACTATTTGTATATAGGATCAAGTGTTATAAAGCTAAATAAATTTTATAAGTTCTAAATATGTTACCAAAGCTAATTACAAAGCAATTGATCTCACTAAATTCTCTAGTATTCTACTACAAGATTAAACATTATACTGTGGATGTCAGGGTGCCATATTGAAAACAAAAATCAGAAAATAATTCTTTTCCACAGAAAGGATGTAAGTTTTACTGTAGTAATAAAAGGGGTCCTGAGTATATTCAGCATATACCTATGTAAAAGTTAGAGTAGTTTCAGCTACCAATCCTCTGCTCAAAATTTCAGCCTAACGTGCAAAATTGGGTTTAACTTTATAACAAATACCTCATTCTTAAATTTGCAGTTCTTGACTAGGTAATGGCACTCCTATCTGTCTCAGTGAGTGTCAAACATCAGCTACAGCCAGCCATTTGGACCCTGCCTAAAGAAACAGAAAAAGTGGGACTGCTCAGGAAATGTTGGATCAAGTGACCCCCTTCCATCTTTATGCAACAGTTCTCTTCATTCCCCATTACATACTTTACATTAACATCTACCATAAGGCATGATGTTGGTGTATGTATTGGTTAGCTCTCACTGGTTTGTAAATTGCAAAATTGTAAACTTCCTTATTTATACTGGCAGCCTCATAAGGAATATCGTGTTCAAAAATATAAGTAAGCTATGATCCTTACATATTTTTCACTTCATCCTTGGTTTGGGGTTTTTAAGAAAATCATTTAAAGCAATTATCAAATATTCAAAAGTTGACACAGGTTCTAATGTCTTGTTGGCTGAAAAAGGTAGAAAGATATAAGAAAATTATTTTTAAAATGTGTTACATCCTACTTTTATGAGAACCCAGTTTCATACCATTGTTATGATGGAAGAGAGACTCCCAGTGTTGGAGAGAGTCACCCTTTCAGTATTCTCTGATACTACTTCTGGCTGATCAAAGTGGGCATCACACTGCATTTGTGCAAATGGCACTGTGCAAATCAAGCATCAAAGGAGGCTGGAAAACAGACTTTATGCAATCAGACTTAAACTGAGACAGAATGGTATTTGGTTTAAATAGTATTATACTTTATTTTAAAACTTAGAAAAAGCAATTATTAAAACATAAAATCTAGTGTTTATAAATTCAGCTGTATTCTATATTCACAAAATAATGGCCTCTGACAGTTATTACTAAGAGTATAGAAGCTATTTGTTACTCAACATGCATGACAAAGTTCTGCAATAATTCTTTTTATGCTATATAAATGATTATCCCCATTAGCATGCAGATTTTCTCTGCCTATTGTTGATCTGCTGCTACACATTTCAAGAAAGTTTGCTTTGTCTTCAGAATTAGACGCTCCAGACAGCCAGTTTAACAAATGAAAGAGCACAGATTATGACAGAAAAAAACCCCTTAGCCATGATTTTAGTATTTGGGTTCATTTGGAGGACTTTCTTCTGCTTCAGTTTCTATTTTCTTATATTCCATCAGAAAAGTCCTCTGCAGAAAAGCTTTTTTTCTTCCAACCAGTGTCAAGCCTTTACTTCTTACAATACATATTCAGAAGTATGTAAACTACAGAAAAAGGTTGTTACTGGCATATATTCTCCTTTTAGACACATGTGACACTATATATGTTGATTCTTTTTTTACCATGTGTCATATGATGTATCATTTATGTTCATTTAGTACTAAGAAAAAGTATCAGATTCAGCATTTATATTTCAAAGTTAATATAAAATAGATTTCAGCTATGTTTTACAGGTTATTTGCTTATAAATTCGTCTGAAGAGGTAAAAAGTGATTAGTGAAAAATAATGATCAAGTGAGTAAAGATATAAGACATATCTGAATGTAAATATCAAATATAAAAAACATTATTCTGAATAACTATGCATAAATACTGGTAATTAATAGC
>VWYP01023179.1:0-19997 GCA_013400435.1 Pycnonotus jocosus
AACAACAGGACGAGAGGAATGCTGTTACTACAGCCAAGTATTTTCAAGCAGGACTGCTTTTAGATAGTCCACTCACTTTACTTTGAAAGTATGGCTTGAAAATTTCTATATTAACCAGCTGTCCTATAATAAAACACAGCTAAACTCATTGTGTTTCAACCACTAATCCACAACTATCCTTTATCCAAAAAAAAAATTTAACGTAATGCAGCAAAAGGCACGAGAACTCTGTACAGTAGAAATTCTTCACAATTCTAGAAACACAACAGTCTCCATTACTGACAAAAGTGGTGTAGATAAGAAAAGTATTTTTGTTCTCACCTGCTGGTGTTGCTGCATCAAGACAAACTGACTCTCCAGCTGTTCCAGCATAAGTTTCTGTGCTGGATTTAGATTATTTCGGTTTGCACGCAGCTGTTCCAAGTGCTAAAAAACAGCAGTGTGGTTCATAATCATTAAAATTGCATGGGATTTTAAATAACTTTCTTGCATAAAAAACTAAAAAGTATCCATGAAGACAAAACTTGTAAAACTGAGAAATAATCAAGATTTCTGATGCAGACTCAAACATCTTTCCATACACTCTCTTGCAAACAAACCTTATTGCTAGTTACTAAAATTAAAGAGACTCTGTAAATTATTTGAGTATATAATTATTACTGCCACACTAAAATTAAGTGTGCTAGCACCATAAAAGAAAACTACATTCAAGTATGATTATATAGAATTCTTATCATAACTACGCATATTTTAACACCTTTTAGTGTTGTGCTAATTTAGTATTGTATTAATTTTATTAGTACTTTTCATGACAAAGTGAATTGAACCTATAGGCATACATGAAAATGTCTCCTGAAAATGTAGGAAAAAAAAAATGAACAGAAATTTGTATGATTTAATTAGTGAGAACAATATCTTAAGTTACAATATTGATCTCGTTTGCAACTGATAAATTTAGGTATCTGTTACCAAAAATATGATCTCTGTACTCATTTTAAAATACTCAGCACCCCACATTATTCTACCAGTAAGTCTGCTGCTGCTAAGTGGTATGACTTAAAAAGCAGATGAAGATGGTTCATGCCAAAATCCTTGGATTAACAGTACCCAGTACCTTCCATTCTGAATTCCCTTTGGAGGGGAGTGCAATAAATAATATATATACACACACGTATATGCATATATATTTACACGCAGCCTTTGAGCTGCCAATTTTGAAAGGCCAACTTTGAAGATGCAAGAAAGGCTTTTTTATTCACTCTCCTCTTGCATCATACATTTTTGGCTTTCTCTTTGTATGTGCTGGAACGTTGTCAAGCTATTGCCAGCACATCCAGTCTGCTCAAGAGAGGCCTACTGAGGTTCTGCTTAGAGGAGGAAGTTGGATCTGGAAAAAAGTGAGACTGAAAAGGGGGAAAAGTAGCAAAATATAAAATAAGCAGAGGAAATAATGAGAATGCTTGGAGAGAGAGAGAGAGAGAGAGAGAGAGAGAGAGAATGACTGAGAAAGAACCAAAGGGGTGGAGAAGCAGGAGAAAGAGGAAAGGAAAATTATACAGTATAATAAAGCAAATATTGTTCAGGCAGAGAAACAGCTGAAGAACTATACTGGAATTGAGAGGAACACTGCTCAGTCAATGAGAATGCTTTCTGCCTCTGCACTGTGCTCCCTTCTGTTTCTCTTTGTATCCAAAGCATGTGCAATGCATGGGTAAAATTTTCCAGCAGGGCTTGATTTTCAATATATGAAATTCCTGCTGAAGCTCACTGCACGCCCTAATGAACTGAAGAGACAACAAAACTTCCTGACAAAAACCATCCAAAATAAGATTTCCAAACTAAACTCTAGCATTTCATATAATTGTGTTAGCTGACACTAAATACAGAAAAGCGGCAGCAGATTCGATTTGAGTAATCATTTGGTAGAATGTATGCAATTTTTATGCAATTTTATACAAGAAGCAGTTTCGGAGGAAGGGATAATACGACAATAACCCCCACATCTTTCAATATCTCCCACATTACAGCAAGTCACAAAACTCACTTTGCACATGAGTTTGACAATTTGCATATGTCTTTAAAACATCTTAAGCAAAGAGTTACTGTATGTTCTTACTTTAGAAATTATAGAATTCATACAATGTCAGTGTTCAGTTTCTGAGATCATTTAGTTTACTACTAGAACTTATCCCACATGGAGCAGCCACAAATATTATTAGAAGAACTTGAACTACATCCTGGGAATTATTTGGGAGGTATTTTACACTGAATTTCAGGAATGTGAAACTAGAACATGTCCCAGGTTTATTTTCTTAAAAGAAAGAAGGAAAGAAACAAAATATTTAACAGAGCTTCTGACTATCTCCCATACATACCTGTAATTTCTGTGGTGTCAAGCACCAAGAATGAATTTGTTGCTGTACAGGAGGATGTGACACTGTATGGCCACTGCTCCAAACATCTGAAGTATTCTGAGAGAAAATGTTACATTAAAATGTGTGACTATCAAAGGGCCAAAATAATTTCTTTTGCTATCTAGATTTTATCTTATTTATGAAAGAACTAGTAATTGTTTCTAGAGTAATAATATAAAATACATAATAGTAAGAGTACTAAAATAACCAAGTCTCACTCTACTATTCTCAACAGTATCAGAGTAGTCTGAGGAAAAAGTTAATTATACCTAATACCACAAGGAGAAACAAGCAAATCAAATTATGCAATTAACTTAAATGTATGCTACTTTTAAAACTGAATACTTTATCTACTGTAACACTATTACATGATGATGAAACACTTGAATTCTAAATATAAGCAAAGGCAATAGACAGGATGACATGATTGTCTCCCTCTCAATCATCAGACTACAACTGTACTTCTTCACTGACTCAACTACAACCTCAGTATAGTGCCACCAATCTGCACTGCTCTTATGCAACTCCTGTCTGAGCTGGAATTGTTGTTACTAAACAAACCACTGAAAGATGTTTTTTAAAATTTCTAAAAACATTCCCCACCTTGATGCCAAAGGATTAAAATTTACAGCACAAATTCTGTGCATGCTGCATCATTTCAATGCATATTTCCATATAATTTTGGTAGGGGGCTCCAGTTCATTGGAATATATACCTTTGTTGGACTAGATGTTCTTTTCCTCTTGGCAGGACTGGTCAGGTCATCTACTTGGCTAGAAGGAATCATGTGTAGTGGCAAGGATTGCTGTGAAATTGGTGTTTGAGTGAGGCCTAGTACAGGTTCAGTATTTGGATGATGAGGTTTACAAGCCTAAGAATCACAGAAGGAAGACAAAAATATGGTTCTATATATTCTTAATGCTTTCTTTTTAATTTTATAATTTTAATAGCCCACATACATTAAAAGGGCCGAGTAGATATTCTGATGCTGATCTCAATAACTGAAAAATCAGTTTCCATATGGTCATCAATGGAGGAATGTGTACCTTTCATGGGATTATTAAACCACTGCAGCACTTCTATTTAAGATGGTATCTTTTAAAATCATGAAAATCCACAAAGGTTCTAAATTGGTACCCCCATATTTCTCCCACATTATAGGGAGCTCCTTGATCTAATATCCCTCTGCAAATTAATCAAAGGCTTCTTTTAATAAAAGCCAATCCTGTGCTCAATAAAATAAGCTTGACCACTACCGATTGTAAAGAACCCTTAAAGCTGGGCACCTGCAGAACATAACCCAACTTCTCACCTGCTGTGCTGTGTTCATGGCACCCTGCCTGGAGGTAAGCTCTGCGGGGATTGGTAGGCTCCATGCCTCCTCAATACTAGGAAGTAATTTAGTTTTATTCTGTAGACTACCTTGTGGAAGGTTACACAACTGAGCCTAGGAAAAATTATGTAAAAAGCAAATTTAACACAAGCCTACTTTAGTAAGAGCAAGTCCATGAAATCTTCCTAAATGCTGTAGCTAATTATGTCTTAAAGAGAGGACAGATTTAAAATTTTGGGGTTTAGAAAGGTGCTAGGTATAAAGAGGGTAACCAGAATATAAACCTTTGTGAGAATCAGAACAAAGATGAGCTCTGGATTCAGAGGTCTCATAATTCCTTTTTTCTGAAATTGCAAACAAGAGTGAAAGATAGTGTGTTGCGTATTCTCACTATATGTTATGAGAACTTAAAAATGTAGACAAATACAAAGAAAAAAGCAAAATGATGTAAAACAGTATGCTTTGATTAAATGTGCAAAATAGGGTTTTATAAGGAATTAAATTCCACTTAAAAATGAAGAAATAAAATATTACAGGCTATGATATGCTTACAGTACACATGAGAACAGGTTAAACACACCACAAACAACTGCAAGTTAAACTCGTGTGTGACTTCTCCCCTCCCCTCTGCTGTGTGCTTGTAGAGTATTTCCCCTGCTTAAAGCGTTCGTTTTACCTGTAAATATTTTATCCGTGCTGCAAGTGCAGAGGTATTACTACAATTTTTGCTCCTAGTTGCATTTAAGTAGCATTTAATGGCATCCTGAGGCTGGTTGCAGGACTCATAGAGTGTGCCTAGGTCCATCCAGGCTGCAGCATGGCCATGGTCCAATTGTACAGCACAGATATAGGCCTGTAAAGCATCCATAGGCTGATTTTGCTGTTGGTACAGCACACTGAATAGAAAGATTAGTGAAGTTGAGAATTAATAACAAAGTCAAGACAAGCAACTCAAATATACACATCCCTCCCACAACCCCGTAATAAATCTTGGCATTATATAAACCACAGTTTTAAGAGTACAAAACTCTAATGTGCAAAATTCACATACATAACATATTCAGTATTTTAAAACATTGAGAAAGTAAATATTAATTCATTATTTAAACTTCAAATCAGACAAGTCTGACAATATGGGTGTATAAATAAAAAAGACTTTACAATCCTCTGAGTTCATAAAAGAGTTAAAAAGTTGATATTCTTTATTTAGATATATTAGCATGGAATTATATCATTGTATTACCCTGTAGCATTCTTACCCTATTGAACACCATGTATCTGCACTTGCTTCTGATTTATCAATAGATTGCCTATAAGATATAAAGGCATCCTGAACTTTCCCAATACTTGAATAGCACCTGGGAGGAGAAAGAAAGAACTTTGGTAGTATTTATAGAAGGTAATCATTGAACATTACCAAGACTGATCTGATAAATGTTAAGTCATGCAAATACACGCCCAGCATTTGCTGTTTCTGAATGCCAGGCACAAGCAGACTCAAACAGCTCAACATGTATTACTAATTATTTACTGAAGCACCCCAAAACTACTTAAACTCTGGATTACTACATTTGTAAGGAAAACAATCATCTGACATTTGACAGACTTGGATTTCTTTCACTTGTGATACCTTATCAGTCAACAAAAACAGCATTTATCTACAGATAGCATTAGAGTGAAACAATTAAGTTACCTATTTCATCAAACAAATGGTTATAAAACTTAATGTTCTACAAAACAGAATTATTGAGAAATACTGACCAACTCAACCAGGATGGTCCCTGACTGCCTGGGAGGCCTTTTATGTTTATTTCTTGCATCTCAATCATATTTAAATAATGAACAAACCAGTTACTTGTACTGCATGTACAGAGCACCAGATTTTGTAAAAGATTGTGTGATTCTATATTTTTAACATTTCTTACTTTAATTCCTCACGTACACATTCAAAGGTATTCTGGCATTAAAGAGAACTACAATTTTACCACAGGGTACAATATCTACAGTTCTAAAATTAAAAGCTGCAAATAAAGCCAAGATCAAATATCCATCTATATGCATTTACTAGTTTAATCAACAGTAACTGTGCCTTGTATTGTTTGTAACAGCTTTCCCTGTTGGAAAAAGAACTGACAACTTTCAAAACACATAAATAACAACAGAACATTTATTCTAGTAAATATTAAAAAACAGGCAAGTTTATTATTATTAAAGCAGGCAAGTACAGGCAAAGGGTTGTCAAACATGCTACACTCTTTCAAGTATTTTTGAGGCACACTAGGAAAGGAATACAACAAAATACAGCATTACTTTGCCTAAAATCATCCATTAAGTCTGAATACAATGTTTCAGGAGATTGTTTTAACGACAGTCTAACCCCATGTCCAATAGACACGTTTCACTCTGTGTATCACACACATGAAGCCTCTCACTAGGGCAGCACTAATATTAGGCTCCCACAAAACTTTTGCTGATGGGAGTTTTTCCACTGGGAGAGAAAGGAGGTGGTGATGTGTTTTGAAAGATAGCTTTAACCAACTTAATCTGGTTAGAACAACCAGCACAAGAGGAAGGAACAGCACAAGGAAATAAATGAGGAGGGAAAGAAGAGTGACTGCACAACCACATAACCCTGTTCTCCTCCTGCCAGAGTATGGACTGGAGAAATGGAGCACAGAAACATTTTTGCTCTAGTCCTCTCCATAAAGTGAAACAGATACTCCCATTAAATCTTCCACCCCATTGCCTGAATTCTGCCCCTTGTCTGCAGGGTCTTGGGCTTCACCCTGACCACCTGAGAGCAGAGCACAGCAGCTGCACACGTCGAGGAACTCCAGCTCTGCCCTGCCTGAGAACTCAACTTGCTCAAAGTACCTGGAATGGGACTACTGAAGAAAGGACAGGGTTTCAGCCCAGTGGAAGGTAAGCTGCACAAGATGACCCCTGGCTCATTTTCCCTTTTCCCTCCACACTTGCCCTGCCCCTCTGCCCCACACTCTTGGTGCTGGCTGGAAATCCCTGTCTTACAGGAACAGCTGGAGAAATATTATTTGCATGACAAATCAAAAATAGGTTCCAGCTGTGTGTGACCAGAATCCCCAAGAATGTCAGCTGGAAGACACTGAGGTTAGGATATTAAATTTATTTTTGCCTCGTTCTTTTTAAATGTATTCCTCAACAGAATTAATGCTCGCATATGGACTTGAACTGCCCTCAAAGCTTTCTCCAAAACCTGAGTATTTCAATAGTTACTGCTGGCTTAAGTGAAGTACTCAATTTTTTTAAAAAGGAGACCAGAAAAACTCATCAAATTTGTATGATTTACATTTGGGAATTTTATTTTTCGAGTAAAAAATATGGTTAAAGCCTACAAAATTAATTTAACACTTAAAAAGACATTAGAATGGATCAGTCTGACCAAAAATTGCTGCGTATGCCCTTTAAAAATGGATGTCTGCCTAGGAAAATATTTGCATTTCAGTGCAAAAAACTGAGATTAGGAAGGAGATTCTGAGAAAATAAAGAGAGAAAGAATTATGAAAAAGGTATAAAGAAAAGTAACAACATTCACAGAGGATTCACAAAAAAAGAGGAAGAGAAACAGGTAAAACCAGGCTGGATATACTCAGGTTACTCTAAATGTGTAGACTGAACGATAACTACAAAAAAGCAAAGCCACTTGGGTAACATACTTCATTTCAACTTCTAATCTTTATTCATCCCAAATATGTTAGCACCTTGTCTTTTCATACACTCTCCAGAAAATTTAAGACTTCAGTAGATACATACATACTTTCCCTTCATTTTTCCTCTGACAGGATTAAGAAGAAAAACATTTTAAGATACGCACAATAATGAGTATCCTCCAAAAAATTTACTAATATAGTTACAGTGTCTATAAAGTCTTTTCTCACCTTCCAAGGAAATACCAGGATTGACCAGAATTTGGATCTGCTTCTAGAGATTTCTGGAGATACTGTATAGCATAGCTTTCCTTGGTTGCTTTGTCTCCAAGCTGATCCACGGTGTGATGCATCCAGCCTGCAAAAACAAACCCACAAATGGGAGAAGTGAAATTCCCCAAGACCATTTAATACTCTGGCACAGCAGGACTTTGTGTAGCATTGATGTCTCTTTAAAAATAAGAATATCAAGCAATAAAACCACTTATATATACATTACAAAGTTTTAAAAACTTTTAAAGTTCTACGCTAAAATTAAAGGACAAAAAAGACCCAAAGTTAAAATTACTTTCACGTAGTTTTAAAGCACTTTTTTGAGTTTAAATAATGTACTAAGAGATTAGGAGCACAATTATGAACTGCTCAATCTCCTACTATAAATGTTAATTCTCTTCTCCTCTGAACACAGACACCTTCCCTGACATTGTGAAAAATGCCACCATTCTCCCTGTCACACAAAACAATTACGTTTTCTATACATACATACATATATCTAACTATATATCTATGTAACATCTACATATTACATTGTTTCATCTTTTTTCTCTAAATCCTTGTATTTGTCCCGTATCTACATTTGGACTAAGAATTTTTACATCTCTACTTGAATCTTACATTGCCATTTCCTCCTCATTAACACAACATACTTTCCATTCACCTTGACAAATGCCATCACCTCCCATCTACATAACAAATTCAACTAACCACACGTCATATTCTTTCAAATGCCTTTTCTTTTTTCATTATAGTAGACAAATTATTCATCCCCACTTGAAAGGCCTCCCACAACCCATCCTCTCCAATAATATTTTACATGCAATTAAAACACATCTTTGCTCTAGCACCGATGCAAGGCTTGGTTACCACTTCAAACAAAGCACCTCCATCACCTTCTCCAGCTGCTCCTCATCTGCCTCTATGCTCGGATGGAATTCCTTCAAGCAGCCACAAAACCATCTCACTGCTGTTCATACAATCAGTACAAACAAGGAGATCTTTTGTGGCCAGCAGCTGGCTTGCTGAAATCACTGCATTCCACAGTGCTCAGCAATGTCTTGCTTGATGTTTGCTCAACTGCCACGTATTTGTCTTAACAAGACGCTGCTTTTCAGAGAATATTTGTAAGATGTGACAAAAGACTGTCCCTGTGGACCCTTGTGGAACACTATGACACTGGTTTCATAAACTACTCAAGGTTTGTATAGATTTCTGGTTAATGGCAGAGTTGAGCACACACCTGCACTGCCTGTCCATCTAAAACCTCTGAGAGCTACCTTTTCAGCACCCTAAATTTGTGCGTTTTGGTAAAATCAAACTACTCCGACAGGCAAGACTGAGAACTGAACTGATGAGTATTTGCAGGCTCACCTCACTCTCTGTAATTACACTTTCCTTTATGATTTTTATTCTACCTGTTTTATAAAGCTTGTTTTTTTTATTCCTTGGGCTCACACTTGTTAACAGTCACCACACTTCTGCAAACTTCCAAACCTTAACAAAGGCAGTACAAAACAAAATTGCAGCTACTGAACAACATTTGCCTGCGGTGGTCTAAGAAATATCACTCGAAAATTGTGGTCACAAGCAGAAGTCTGAATATTTCATGGACTGCAAGAAATGTCACGTAAGGAGTCAAGTGGTTACAGTGTTAAAAATGTACTTAATCTTGACTAGAAATTGATCAAATTAAAAAAATCTACCAATGGGGGAAAAAAAAAGATAAACCCCCCCAGTGACTCTTGTAGTCAGATAACACAACTTTGTGTCATCAAATTAATAAACAAGCTACAATTTTGATTCAAATCTCAAGCCTCTGAAGTTCTTAAGCACACAGAAAATACTCATGGCTTTAAGGAAAAAAAGGCTTCTCTAAGGTTGGAATCCACCTGAGTAACTGTACATTAAGGATATATGTACCAGGTGCTGTTGCAGACAAAGTCTGAGATAAAGATAATAGTTCAGGGATTATGGACAAGGGAAAAAAAAAGACATTAAACAATTTTCTCTATCTTTAGAAATGTTGTGTGCCTATTTTCTGTTTCATCAGAACCTTGCTGGATTGGAAGATAACATGTTGTATCTTTGTGAGATCTTTACTGAGGTTCACTGATAAAAAAGAATGAGTCTATTTCTAGAAGACAGAAATGAGAACCAGCAAACCCTATCTGGTTTCTCTGCTGAAGCTTCCCAATTTTATCTCCCTGCACAGGGAGTTGAAAAAGGCAGAAAGCAAGAAAGGGAGAGCAAACAAAACTTTTCCACTAGAATAGCACAGGCAGAGGAAACCGGATCTGTTCTTGAGCATAAAAGGAAGAAAGTACATAAAGAAGGTGATGGAAAACCCCTAAGCTGTGCAGTTTCCCATTTGCAAGACCTACCTCTATCTCAAATTCTCAACCAGCATAATTGACTACTTTTCCACTGCTGGGACATTTTTAATATGATAAACCAAACCACAGACCTTGTCCGTACTTCACAAATGTTCCATGCTCTTTTGCAGATCTTTGCAATCTTTGAAACAGATCTGGAACAAATCCCTCTGATGTGCTAGCCCAGGTCAAGAGTCTTTTTTTCATGCTTATCAATCATTCTCACACTTTTTCTTTAGTGTATGTGTGTCTGCAGACATGAACTTCTTTCCCAATTCAGCACCTCAGATGCCTCATCCAATTACATAGATACCATCTAAGAACACCCCTAGCCAAAAACCAGTGGGAGAGCACTTTGGGAACTCTAAGCAGATATTTCTGTTGTTCTCACACTCTTCCTTATGCAACAGCTGAGTGCAACTGGAGAAAGAATACTGGGACAGACTTGATCTTCAGCCTCATTAATTTAACATCATTTTGGGCAAAAGTGGTAGAAAGAATTGGTGTCTGGAAAGCAAATAGAAAAGCAAAGAGAAGGAAGGAACAAACTGCTCTTATCCACCTGTACAGATCTTACTGTGATGTCTACCTGAACTAGCCAGCATTCATCAGCTCAACTGGGTCTGTGTTTATCTGGGAATCACAAGGTTCTCCTCCACAGTCACAGCTTTGGAAACCAGCAACAGGAGCAAAGATTTTAGTAATTCTCTCACAAGATATCTGAACTTGCCTAAATTCCAATCTGGCTCAATAAACATTAACTAGAGAAGGAAAATAAAGAAAAGCTATTTTCAAACTGATTTTTTTTTCTGTCAAAGCGAAAAAAAAAATTAGTTCAATATACAAATACAAATATGTTTTGACTGGGTTTTGCAAGTAGCATTCTGGCAGATGGCAGGTATTTTCTATTATTTTTTCTAAGCTGCAGTACAGCACTCAGAATGTGCTTCCTGAGGAGGTGTTTTTATTACCAGCTGCTAAAGACTAAATCTGTGATAAACACCAGACTGATAAATACCACTGTTAACAGAGAAGAGCAAAGGAAAAGGCATTATTCCTTCAATGGTCCAGTTAAGACCACTCTATCCCCCTTCTCCACACAGAAGCTACCCACACAACTAAACTGGGTGACCTATGCTGATTGGATAAAGAGAGTTAATCCAGTTTTCAGACAGCAGATAATTCTCAAAGTCACTGCTCTTGCTGCTAGCACAGAGACCTGTGGCAGGATTTTATTAGCACAACTATGTGCCTTTGCTGCTATTGTGGCAACATACACCAAACATCTGAAAAAGAGCTGGTCAGCTCTTTTGAGAAGCCTGTCTTCCACTGATCAGATGCACAGCCTTTCTGAATGAACCTGCTGACCATTTATACTAGGTGACAGAATACCAAGCTAAAAAAAAAAATTCAAAAGGCTTACTGAGATGTAAGCAACACTGTCCTGTGACAGCAAAAAGAGCAACACCCAGAGTCCTGCAGCAAACTCCTCCAGGAGTTTCACTTGAGATTTCACAGAGATGACTCAAAATTAGCCCACTGATTTCAACATTTTTGTCACAGAGCATGAATTATCCCACTCCAAATCCATACACAACCTGCATCACAGAAAGCACTGTGGCCATAACTTAATGCCAGTTATAAAATTGACCACTATATGAAGAGAGAAAAAAATAAAAATGGGCATAAGCAGGTTAAATTAAGATTTAGAATAATAAATTAGATGAAGAACATGGAGGTGAATGAAGAAGTTCTGTACTGGGTTGAACAATTTTAACAAAATATTCTGGAAATACTTTTATATGGTATAGAGGACAAAAGCATTTTATTCTACCCACTTTTTAGAAATTTTTGTCTAAAAATTATTTATCAGCTTTCTATAAACACAGAAAATGACAATTTAAAAAAAAAATTCCTTTTCACTTTTTATTCTTTTTAATGGAACCTGATGATAAACCTTTTTGTTACAGAAGCTGGTTTTCGTTACATAGTATAATTATAGAGAAAGAAAAGGTAAATTTTTCAGTTGTCATGTTCTTCTAGTCTGACATGGAGTATTTAGGTTTACTGCCTGGCCATTTTCAAGGGATGTTAACAGAGGCAGACCAGAGAACACAGAATTCCAACTGCTGCCCTCTTTCTCTGGAAAACCACCCTCTCATTGCCCAAAATCTAACACAAAAGAGCTTTTTAATTTTTTAAGTTTAATAAAAAATATTTTCCTCCTCTCTTATTTACTTGATTATCTACTGCTACATGTTCTGTTTGGGTGAAAATCTCATGTACCATGTGCAGTGTGTCTAAGACTCACTTTGGAAACAGAGCCTTAAAAAACACTGCTGAAGGCAAGGATGGCAAAAACGAAACACAGAGGAAAATAAAAGTTAATTTTACATACCTAACTGCTGTAAGACAGTTGCTTTTACTTGTGCAGGAAGGTTTTCGATCTGCAAAAGCTGTTCATAAGCTTCCTTTGCAGAGTGATACTTTCTCTGCAAAAGGAAAAAAGTAAATGGATTAATCATAGAGCTTACAACAGATCACCAATAGCAACGATTTCACAGCACTGACAGCACACAAACACATTGACAAAAAATTCTAGATTTTTGGGTTTTTTGCATACAGTGCATATGAAAGCTTTAGTAAGTGATGTATATATATGGTAAGAGAATAACCTCCATAAATATAGTATTTCATAGAAACTGGCTACTTAAAATAATTGAGGGAAATTTGCAAATTATTAAATTTTGTCAATTCCTCATACATGCACTATGCTTCTTATACTACAATGAATATTCTGCTTTTAAGGGGAATACTTGAATGTGAATTACACCTGAGAAAACCCCACACAAATTCCTCCCAGGAAATTTGTAACAAAACCAAAGATCATCAGTAATTGGTGGCTGGTATAATTTTGCCTCTTTCCTTCCTTTGGTATATTTGAAGTGCCTCTTTCAAGGTATTTGCTGTCCTGGTAGGAGTCCCATCACATGTAGAATTAAAAGGTTTATGCCTAGATAATAAAGGTACAACATCTTATTATCTGCTGTATAGTTTAGGTGTGCCTACAGTCTGGAAACATTCAATTTTCAATTCCCTACAGGTGTTGGAACAGAAAACACATTTCCAGGTTACGACTGCGGTCTTTATTGACTTCTGTGAACTGTATGAGCTGTTTTGTGTATATTAAAGGTTAAGACTTCTCAATAATTATTTGAAGAATTATTTGGTAATAACATCAGCATTTATCTTTGAACTCCTAACAACAATTTGCTGAAAAGCAAATGTATTTTAAATGTTCAACTGTTCTGTGCCTCCTCTTCCACAAATTTGATTTTAGGTAATTCAACATTAGGCTTCATTCTGGCAAACAGATGAAGAACACATTAAAATAAATGGGGCCACCTAAATGCAAATGACTGCGGCTTAATTAAATTTTTAAGCAAGGAGTACACAGTAACCAGTATTGGTGTTTTGAAGGGACGACTGGGAAGAAAACTCTAAACAAAATACCTACTAGAATTTAAGAACGTTATCAAGTTCTTAAAATCTCAAAATTACGAAAGAAAACTCTGGTGATTTAAAATCCTTATTCTAGTCAGGAAGAAAAATTAAAGCAGCAATTACATACTTTCAAATGCAACAAGGGGAAGTTGGTAGAAAAGATTTTTAATTGGTGTTCATGAAATGCAGACAACTGGTAAGAAAACAAATAATATAAATAAATAAAATATCCATGTCCAGCAAAAGAAAAACAATCAGGAAAAGATTTTAAATTTAGCATTGGGAACAAAATTTGTAGTTTATGACTATGAATGTTAAGCAAATGAACGGAAGTTCACTGTAGAGCATGACAGCAGAGGCAGCAATCCAGACATCAAATTAGGTAAATATTAGTGCCTAATATTCACACTCTGAAACACATGTTTACAGGCTCAGGAGGTTTCAGAAAGGCCTTTTAAAATAGAGCATGTTTTCCAGACCTGGAGTATTTTTTGCTTTTGTTTTTTGTTGTAGCATTTGCCCTTTAGCAATCTAATTACCTACATGCATTAAAATACTAACAAAACCTGTCACAATATTTACATTTGGTTTTATTTCATGGAATCAGAATGGTTTGAGTTGGAAGTACCTAAAAGATCATCTAATTCCAACCCCTGTCATGGGCAGGGGCACTTTTCACTAGATGAGGTGGCTCAGAGCTCTGTCTGACCTGGCCTTGGACACTTCCAGGCAAGAATTTTGTATCTCTATGCCAATTCCAAAGTCCTTGATGTTTGGTCTTAGATGCTGGATTGGGTTCTCCCTCCCTTTTCCATTTCTTTCTTTAGATACCATACAAGCCATCTTATTTCCAGAGGTGAAATATCAAAAACCAGCATTAAACAACATAAAAACCACTGCTAATTCTCATCAGCACCAGGCTTGTCTCTCATCTAGAACCCGGAAATCCATCATTTAAAGTGCAGTATTGTGGTAGTTAATTATGGAATGAATTAACTTTTTCATTAAGAGAATAGATAATTTTCAAGTATATGGAGGGGTTCAAAAACCTGTTTCACTGTGTCGTGTAAAAGAAACTGAGCCACCAGCCTTCTCCAAAACCTCTCTGATTGTGTCAGAGGTAATATCCAGAATGAAGCCAGGACTCTTTTAGTGGTCAGTTTGTCAAATTCCAGAAAACAAGACACCCCTCCCAACCAGACCTGCGAGACAAACCAAACCTAAGAGCAGAATGCACCAAAACCTTTTTGCTCTGACTTGCATTAAAACAAAGTTCCTATTGCCTGTAATTGTCAGGCAGAAAGCACAGCTTAAGCACAGCTAACACTGCTCACACACAGGACACCTGGCATGGTGACCTGGGGTGTTTAACTTCCTTCTGATCTGCTGGAGTAAAACAGAACTGATGTGTTGAATGGAACCTGGATGGTGGCCAAGTAAGAACCACAACAATCCATGAAGTTGCTTAAGAGTGTGTTGGGATGGGAAATTTCTGTCCTGTCATACTTTGCAACAAAAGCATTCAAAGGAAAAATATTCTGTTCATCAGATCTGTATCTTTTATTTATATAGAAATACTTAAGGCCATTTTTCACTGTGCCATCAAAAGACAGCACTTACTTTTTAAGTGACTGAAAATATCATTTATCTCTGCCATCCATTTCATTTACAATAGATTGTTTTCATGTTACATCCCTTCCTCAGTCATATGGTACCTAGAGATGTGGTAAAAGGGCACAACATCTACATTATGTAACCAGTCAGTCAAATATACCACAGCTACCTCAGTAGCCACTCGGTTTCAGCTGACTTATACTCTAGAAGCTCATTAAGTGTTCTGTAATTTCCCAAAAGATTCACCTGAAAAGCTCTGTGGTAGGATTTGACACAGGATTAGTAACACAGCTTCATTTGCTGTTGACCACAGATCGGTAATTCCACATGCATCAGTTTAATTTGAAAATTTAAAAACTTTTAAAACTGGGCATAAATTTGAAAATTTCATGTCAAATATACCACATATACTTAAAAGGCACATGGGCCACTGGTTGGAATTGATTCTGTGTATGTATGAGAAACAAGATCTAGACGTGTGTGTGTGTGTGTATATTATATATACAAATTGAGAAACTTCATATTCTTACACCTATAGATTATATTTTAAATATAAATACAATCTCATAAAAGAATTTTCCTGAAAGTTGCATTGGGAATTTTTTTTTTTTGGCACTCAAGTTGGAGATTAGTAAAGATATGTTTTTGAAGATAGCTATTCCACATTATACCATGACACTCCACACACAAAATATTTTTGATTAAGCCAAAGCAAATCAAGTTTCTTGAGAGATTCTAGACTTCAGTCCAACTTTACTGAGGCATCTATATTCTGAATTCCACAGATTGATTACATCACACAGTTTGAAACTCAACCACACTTTATGAAAATGAGCTTAAAGCTTACCTGGATTTCATATAAGTGGGCAATGTGAAACTGAACTGTAAGAGTGGGAAAATCAAAATTATTAGTTTTAATGAACAACAGCAATTACAATGTTTTGATATGAGGGATAAACAATGTTTGAAATTTATCAATGCATACCAAAGACAAATTAAGTTTTGAAGATACCAAAAGAGTAATTTTTACATTGATATTTTACTTAATATACCAGACCTGACAGAAAATGAATATCCTAAAAAATCACAAAACCAGCCAACACATATTGAGAAAAGCACTCCATGGACTTTATTTGTATTCTGAAACAGAGAGTCTATTAACCTTTCAGTAAAATTAGTAATAAAATCTCTTGAAGCTGAGGTAAGAGAACACAGGTAGTATGTTCTGTACATAACCAAGCTAGAAATAAATATTTTCATTCAACTGCCAAGAAATAAGACTAGCTGGGTTACAGAACATTATGTTACACACTGTCAGTTTCATATGAGATCTTAAATTTAGGTGTTTTTTCTTCCTTTTTAGCAATTGTCTTTCCCTTGTTAAACTGAACCAGAATTAATTACAGGTGATTCTCTGATTGTTACTGTTAAGCATTTTCAATTCCTCACACAAATTGTCCAGAATGCCATAATACCACCAGCAGCCTGTGCAGGCAAGAAGATTGCTGGGTGGAGAAAGAAAAAATGGAAGTTGTTCAAGAGTAAAAGTAGAGGGAAAATTACCCTCACGCTGCTCAAATCATCACAGAAAAGACTTGAGAACAGCTAACCTGGACTATCCATGGACTGGCAGATAGCTAAAGCCAATTGAGATGAATGCAATCCTCATTCTGCTTTGATGAGGAAAGAAAAGCTCCTTTGAGACAGACTTTTGCTCCATGTTCATGAGCATTACAAGTAAGAAAATACCTGTGTTTGAGCCAAGCTCAATTTATTTCAATTACAAAGATTTCTCTCCCTTGAAGCTACAGAATAGTGTGACAGCAAATTACCATGCATACAGGTAATAGGGAGTCCAGGGTTTCACCCTGGGTCATAAGGGAGGGGAAAAATCTCCCTTTGTGCACTGCTTTGTCCTCCACTATAAAGAAGGAACCCGAGTGCACTTTGGAAACCAGGTCAGAATGAAATGCATCACCTAAAATTTTAATAAACTTTTTGTGTTCCTTGCTAAAGAGCACATAACACACCCATTATGTTCACTGCATCATCAAACTTCACTCTGTACTGATGAAAGGAAAGCCCTGCTTTTGTTTCAGGAGTTCATTATCTAAAAAATCCCCCTCTTATTTTTTCTCCTGCTCACAAAACCTTTTCAGAGTGAAACTCCAAAATTAAGTGATGCCTTGGAGGGGAAAGGAAAATTAAAGGTGTCAGATTAGAGACTGCCTAAATAGGAAGAAGAGATGCTTATTACTCAAACATTTCTGCTGGGAACACACTTGGTGTGTAATGCTGCTACTCACCCAGCCCTCAGAAATGCAAGGGGGAAGATTATATGGAGCATTTAGTGAGGGTACCCAACACCCTGGGGCAGAGGGTTCAGTTCTGCTTCCCAGCACAGCACAGTGGGACCTGCCCAAGCACCTCTCAGTCCTCTTCACTCTCACCCTTGGGTTTGTCAGGCAGTGAAGCCTTTATATGGGGCCACCCCTCTACACAAATCTGGGGGCAGAGGGAACTGGAAGGGAAGGGTTAGGAAAACCTTACAGAAATTCAGAGATTTAGTGAAAACCAATAAAGTTAGCGAGAAAGAATATGAACAAACACAAAATACAATAAAGAATCACATGTCTGGTAGAAAAGCAATAAAAGCCTATTGACTCAGGGAGAATTCTGCAAATTTTTACAAAATTATCTGTGCCTGTTCCTGATAAGTGACAAAGCTTTGAAGACAGCCTTGAAGCACAGCTGGCTCCCCGATACAGCCACTGGTTCCAGCCATGTGAACAAACTCCCTTTCACCACCTTGCTGATACAATATTCACAATTCCATCCAGTTTTAAAAGAAATACTTTTAAAAATTTTATCCAGTGCCTCTGAAGTGAGACTTGGGCGGTAACTTAAGCTCAACATGAACAACAACTTAAGCTCAAGCAGGAAGGTACCTTAAAAACTGAAGGAATAATTTCCTTCACAACTCTCTGCCTTTTAATTCTTACAGACTCCACAACACAGAGAAACACATATTTATTCTTGCATACAATTCCACTAACTATGGATAAATACCTTCAGGACACTCTGTTAACAGCCTACAGTACACTGTTCCTGTGATAGATCACACTGCACCAAAGATTAACATGTTCAAATACAGACTAATATATAGCTGACATCAAAAAAAACCCTAAAAATCGAATATGGGTTTTTTTGTAATTTCTACAGTAAGACTGATGCTAAATTTTGGATCTACAGATTTAAATGGCATGAAAATAATCACGGAAAAAAATTTACAGATTATCAAGACCACAAAAGTTTTAAGTTACTGCTATTAAATGTATGCCATGGCACAAGCACTAGGTTGATAAATAAATAAAAAGCAGTCCAACAGTAAGTTTCCTCCAGAATTCAAGCCTTCAGAGTAATGAATAAGCAAAGTCTCAATTTTTACTTATTCCATTTACTAAAACAATCAACAACTCCACTGGAATATATCTCCACTGAGAGAGGGAGACAGGTTTTGTAGTCTCCCTCTCTCAGTACCAATCCTTTTGATTTTGAAGACCAGGTTCATTAAAAATTCATACAGTTGTGAGCATAAGACTCAAAAAAATCCACAACAAAATAAATACTTCTTGGTTACTTACTTTCAGCGTTAGACAAAGTGCAGGGATTGCAGTCAATCAAAGCTAACTGAAAATGCTGGAAAGAAAAAAGAATTATTTGCTTTTCAAACAAAGTAATACTAGCACTTGGGCAAACTACTAAGAGTAAATCAATTTTGTACTTCAGAATCAATACTGCATTTTACCACTTGTCTTAAAAAAACCCAATTTTCAATTTCTGTTCAACTGTTTACTAGAGGAAAGTAATTTTTTTTATTGCAAACACTGCAATGCTTCTAGTAATGTAAGGTGGCAACAGATCTTCACAAAACAACTGGGCTTGCATCTGAAAGAATGAAGGCATCAAATGAATGGTCAAAATTGGAAGATCAAGTTTTTATATACACAACTGGGACTGCAGACACACCAGCTCTTAGCCTCATGGAGATAAATACTTAAGCACTCAATCTATCTAGAAAAACAGAACACTCTTCCTGCAAACTGACTGATTTTAAGTTCTTAAAAATTGAACTCTTGTCAAAAAGCATTTAATATGAATACCTCTGCATTAAAACATGAGCTCATAAGGAGTTCATAGGGTCTCACATCCTCTCCTCCAGATGTTGAGAAAACATCAGTTAAACATTAAAGCTTGTTTAATTTTAATCACATTTCTTTAAGGAACACAAAAATACCTTTTAAAAGATTCTAGGTTCTGAGGTAAGTTTTTCACTGATCTATAAAGAGGGTCACAAAAGAAGAGCAATGAAGTCTATCTGCAAATGTCATATTAATTCAGTGATCATTAGCTAGTGTATAAAAATGAATGAAACAGGCACAAAAACTTCAGTATCTGAGCTTTTCCACAGACTTTTGAGAAAATCCCCACATGGTGTGAAATTTTGACTGACATACTAGTTCAACAGAGAGTAAGGCCTAGGAATACAGAAGCCTAAGAGTTACCCTATGAAATACTACTGTCAATAAATACAGTTATTTACAAAACACAGTGTCAGGTGATTTCTAATACAGAAAACATGACTGACGCTTTAGTATCCTTTATTTTCTTAGCATAAAAACGATAATTTTGATCAAACTATTCAGGATGCCAAACTAGGTGGCACTGAGAGCCTACTGCTGTAGCTGGGAAAAAACCCCACTTTTTAAAAATACATTTCGAGATATATATATATATATAT
>VWYP01023181.1:0-19534 GCA_013400435.1 Pycnonotus jocosus
TTATATCCAGGTGAGAATGCTTGTTTTTTCCCCCTGGGCGGAGCATCTCACAATGGAATGATGATTCATACAGAAGGGTCCTGGATAGCATGGTAACTCCCGGAGGGTGTTATCTATAAGTCGTTAACAGCAAATAGACTAGAGGGAGGGGTGGTGTTTGATAAGCCATTAACAGAGAATGGCCCAGAGGGAAGGGGCCTGGAGAGACACTGCTCCAACATTTGGATTCAATAGTTCATGAAGATGGTGATAGAATACTTTGTGCAAGTCCTATACTACAACCCAGGACAGTCATAGTTTATTTAAATGGCATAGATGTAGTCCCTGAAACTTATGTTTGCTCTAAAAGCCTCCACTGGATCAGTAGAACTTGGAAATGTGCATTACATCAAGTGAAATGCAATCTCTGTGAAGCTCTCTAGAATATGGTGAAAGCACTGTGATTATCTTACCATAAGGTAAGGCAGCAGTGGAGATGCCTAACATAGTATTTTACTGAACTAATTCAATATGAATTATTTGCCATTATCAAAAAATAAGATATTATACTTTGTATTGATTTTTGCCCTATCTTGAATCCTGTTGTGGCTTGCACTATGAACTTTAGAATTTACTAGTTACCTCTTATATCACTGTTCAGGCAGTTCTAGCTTAAAACACATAGATCTTCCATTACAGCTCTTTTGTTCTGTTTTATTAACCTGTTTGTTTTAATATAGACTTATAGGCTGTGTTAAAGGTGCTCCAAATTCTCCTTAGTAATCACCAAAGCGTAAGAGCCCCAACAGACACTGCTAAATGTTATCATTCTTTACATTTTATAAGTCGTGGTAGTCATGCCTTTCAGCAAGACACAGTGGGGTATGCTTACATTTCTCTACTTCTCATTTATATGTTAATAACTCTCAAATGCTTTTATTTGATTTGCATTCAATATTTTCTAGTGAATTGAGGCAGGGCTACCTTGTCTGAGAATAGTATCTGTTTTTTCCTTTTGGCCAATCCTATTAATGGTAATATTGTAATTAAGCACATTGGAAAAAAAATAGTAATGCAGAAATTGTAGTTGTTGAAGGAACATCATTGATCCAGAGGGAAAACATAAGAGTATATTAAAAGAACTGAATTGCTGAAATTCTAAAAACTCTACAGTGTGCTACAGTGTAGAATGTAAGACTATCTACTTGGGATCTAATAATAAGAATTTCTTCTATAAAAGGTGGCACCTTAGCTAGAAATTAAAAAAAGAAAAAAATCACATGTTAGAATTAACCATACATTGTATGCATGAAAATTATGCACACAAAGTAAAAGACTTCACTTGTGACAGCCGGTAAAGGTCAAGATTACTAAAATTGTTGCATGAAGCACCATCAGCAAAATGTCATTTTCAGGATGGGTGTCGTTCTGATCTCACACCCTATGCAGAAGTTGAATCTAACTAGAACAGATAAGGAGAAGATAAATGGGGTGTCTCCATTATGAGACAGAATCCAAGTAATTTAGTTCTTTTGCTAAACTGAATGACAGATGTGGAGAGGGTATTGTCAGTGTCCACCTAAGAAAGCAACTATGTGCCAAGAGAAATAAATAAAACACCAGTGTTACCAATTTCTCTGTCTTGCAACATTGCTGGAGCACTATCTACTCTTTGACTGGACAAGTCTTCTGTGATGAAAGTAAAGGAAATACTTGAGTTGTGTAAATTGCTTTGTCACCTTAGGCAACTCTTTATAAAATATTTAGATGTGGGAGAGAAAGGAGAAAGGTGGACATGGGAAATGAGGGTACAAGAAGAACCTGTTGAGAAATGAGACAGGGTCACAGAGAGCACAAGACAGGTCTTTTGCTGGAGTAAGTTATGTGACTGCATGTGAAGTGTGATCATACTTCAGATGCATATGTAATTAAACTGCGTAGCTTCTGCTTGGGGAAGAAAGAAGAAAAACAAAAACGCAAACAAAAAAAAATTCCGAGAAATGTTAACTTATAAAACCTAGAAGATACAATATTGAAAAGAACAAATAGATCCATAAATTTAAGTTAAAAATTTAAAGAAAGTATTTGGCCTTTCTAGAAGTGAGATCCCAAACATTTGTGCAGAGATGTTTGGGAGAAAATGAACTTTCATATAGAGATGCTTCAGTTTATTGCAGGTATTGTGTAACATGTTTTTCTTCAATAACAAGTGATGTTACTGAGGCTTGGGTGTCCATTCCATTGTTTTCTTTTAAAATTCTACAGGTCGTTATTCATCTTTCTGTCCATGCCAAAACAATAATAGGTGAATCTGAGTTTAAAATTAACTTGCTCTTTTGAAACTTCAGACTTCTGTGTTACTAGGGGCTGACCACATATCACATCATCTAATTAATTCAGCAATCTTTATGGAAATGTTACCATTAAAAGCAAACAAACAAACAAAAAAAGAAAAAAGGAAGAAGAATGTAGGATGACAAAGAAATTAAAAATGGCTTGGAGACACATAATGCAAAACTAAGGAAAAAAGATCAGCATTTTCTGCCCTAAAAGTGGTATTGTTCAAGTTAAAAACATTCCATTATTCAAATAAGATTGCTTAAAGTTAACAAGTTCTGGTGGTTTCTGTGGAAACAGGGTCAGAAAGCTATAGGTAGTCAGCATGCTGCCATTAGCTGAGAAGGAGATCTCTCTCACTTGCAAATTTCAGGAGTTGCCTGCCTGCTGGGAAATGTATAAAAAGGCAGCTTCCAAAAGTAGTCTGCAGGGTTTCAGACTGGTGGAAAGGATGTAAGGTTTAAAAAAGAGCTAATAGTAAAAAAATTATGAAAAAATACATATATCTATGAGAAAAACTATACAAAATTATCAAATAATATTAAAAATATAATAATTTTACTTTACAAAATATAAACATTTTTAGTTTGCTGTGTTAAAACAATGGAGATTTCAGATAATTTGGTATTTTGGGGAGAAGTTTCATTGCAGTCATAGCAGCAGCTGCTGAGGAATCTACAGATAACTATTAAAACTGTAGACTGGTGTTAGTAGTCAGAGTCAGGACAAGATAAGAGACAACCCATAGTGGTTTGGTATATTGGGATTTATTTAAGAATCAATGAGAAGAGAGCTTTTATCCTATTTGTCTATCCCACATACTCCCTGGCTAGCTGTCCTTGGTGCTATCTTCACTAGATCTTAATCTCCCTTCTCAGCAAGCTGGTCTGGGAAGTTCAGCCAGAAATCACATCAGTCCACACTCATAGTTCAGTCTCAGGAGTATTTGATATCATGTCCATGCCGTAGGGTTTGTCTCCATGCATCTCCCACATCTCCAGGATCCCACCACTTCTAGGACCTTCCCTCTAGCCAGGATCTTCATCTTTTTCTTTCCTGGTCCCCTTCCTCCTTCTAAGACCACTTCTTTGGGAACCCTTCTTTTCTACTGCTAGCCTCCAGTTTTCTCTACCCATATAGTCTGTCTGCAGAAGCACAACATGGGATCAGATGCCTCAGTCTTACGACTCTTCACTAATTGGATGATTAGTGGAGGAAGATTAATGATGGAGGATAGTGACAACAATAATATTTTTGGTACAATAAGGAAATGGAAAACACATGGTAGTAGACAAAAGAATAATTTTGTGGAGGGTCAGGACATAGTCATTTGCTCTCAGAAGGAAACTGCTCTGTTCCTGCCATGTAGCTGCTGGTTGAAGACACACTGAAAATTTTCTAGGTATGTGAACCCATAATGGGCTCAAGAATATATGCCTTGCCCTTTAGGAGAGAAAAACCAGCTTGCTCTATGTTTTTTTAAAATCTCAATCTGAAGAAAAGCCTGTTTGACTTTATTACAAAACAATATTTTGACTTGCCCAGGTTTGAAAACACAACAATAATGAGCAACATCTTTGCAAAATGCTTTCTTTGTGTTCTTCTTTATATGTTCCTTTCCTATCATTTTCTTTTCTAAGACCACTCTGATGCAGGAACTTGTCTGACTGATTGCTCCATACTGCTCTATTTAAACTCTCCTTCTTTTTCTGTGACCTTTATTCCCATGGGTGTTCTTAATGTTGCTCTCCTCTTAGTCCCGGCCTCCTTGATATTCATCTTGGATACTACTATCACTGCAGCTTTACCTTGGCCTTTTACATAGTGAAAGGGTGAATGAATCACAAGAGACCTCAAATGGATAGATGCTAAAAGGTGTGATAAGAGTGCAGAGAGCTGTCTTTTCATTTTTCACCCCTACTTATGTATTTTCTCTGTTCCTTGCAGGTTTTATGCAGGTGTATTTTTCAGGGTAGTCAGGCCTGCTGAGATGTAAAATGAAGCAGTGATAAAAGTAGACAGATGCATAAAAAATGAGATTGAATTTTGTTTAAGGTGCTTCTGTAGGAAACAAAAAGAAGAGGAAGAACTCTGTGAAGATTATTCTTTTAGCATTGTGTTTTCCCTGCCTGCTCTGTTTTTCCTTAAATCTCTTAGAATTCCATAATTATTAAGGAATATGAGTAGTCATTAAAAAGAGATACACAAGAAGAAGAATTTTCTCATCTGTATACTTGCAAAGAAGATAATGTCAAATATAATCTCTGAAAGTTTAAAAATGGATTGACTTTCAAGAAATACCTGGATTTTGTAGTTAATTTTTTTTTGTAGGTAGAATACATCTATGATCATGAATGATGTAATTTCTTCTCTTTTATGACTGGATAGCAATGGACACCTTTGCATTTCATTAGAAGTTCAAATGTTGTCCATCTGGTCCAGGTTTTTAACAGTGTAAAATTGTATCTATTACAAAAACAGTTTGTCAAGCTGAAGTGTTTTTTAAAAGTATAAGTGATTATCTTTTTATTAAAGTATTCAAGTCCAGATACTATTCTCAACAAAATGGAGCAATTGGCTTTGAAAATGGAGTTCTACTTTCAAATGGTGCAGAGAAGAGGTTTAGGTCAAGAGTTTCTTTTCGGTGGTCAGAACTTTGCTACTTGTTTACTGATTTGTTTGTGTGGAGCTAATAAACATTGAATGTCTGGGATTTCATTCTGATGAATACTACAGCCCAGATATACAGGCTTTGCTATGTCTTGGGGGACTGAAGCAGAAAATAGAATGAGAAACTTTTGCTGAAGTAATTTCTCCAATATCCAACACAACACCCATGTTGTCTTCAAAGAGTTCCTTATGCTCTGAGCTTGCAATGCTGCAAATCCCTATATTAACCACTTTTATATGACAAGAGAAATTGCACAAAGCACAAAACATAGCCACTGTGCAATCTTTTTTCACTTTGATTGCTTCGATTGTGGAAAAAGTTATTTTTCACTGTTACAAAGATAAATTTACTGATTACGAAGTAATGCTTTCAGAAAATACAATGTGAAATTCCAGTTAGGATCTAAATATGTACTTCAATCTAAGATAAAAATTAAATTTTTTCTTCTAATTTGTGCAATTTCATTGTCTGATTCAAAATTTCCATCCATTTACATTTTGCAGAAATCACAGAGTAATTGTGATGACTCTAAAATATGTGTGTTCTACTATATTTTGGAAGTGCCAGATCTATTAATATTTTGGTACTTACCTAAGTCAAAGCCTGGGAAATGCAAATCAAACTAAATTTGATATTTGAATCACTTTTGATAAATAGATGTGACATCTTGGTAAAATAAATGATTTTGAATGCATCTGTCACATTGAATGGAGGTTTACACACATATGCCTATGCACACACAAATACACATAATCAACATAAAATTCTATAAAAGCACAGAATTTGTTAGTACTCTTAGGATTTCTGGCAACAATAAGGCAGAATAAGGCAGAATAAGGCAGAATAAGGCAGAATCACAGAATCACAGAATATGTAGGTTGGAAGAGACCTTCAAGATCATCAAATCCAACCCATGCTCTAACACCTCAACTAAACCATGGCACTGAGTGCCACATCCAGTCATTTTTTTAAACACATCCAAGTATGGTGGGTCCACCACCCCCCCAGGCAGGTCATTCCAGTACTTTATCACTCTTTCCATGAAAAACTTCTTCCTAATATCCAACCTATATTTCCCTTGACACAGCTTGAGACTGTGTCCTCTCGTTCTCCCAGTTGCTGCCTGGAGAAAGAAACCATCCCCCACCTGTCTACAGCCACCCTTCAAGCAGTTGTAGAGAGTGATAAGGTCACCTCTGAGTCTCCTTTTCTCCAGGCTAAACACTTCCAGTTCCCTCAGTCGTTCTTCATATGGTTTGTGTTCCCAGCCCCTCTCCAGCCTTGTTGCCTCCTCTGGATGAGTTCAAGCATCTCAACGTCCTTCCTAAACTGAGGGGACAGAGCTGGACACAGCACTCAAGGTGTGGCCTCACCCGTGCTGAGTACAGGGGAAGAATGACCTCCCTGCTCCTGCTGGCCACACCATTCCTGATACAGGCCAGGATGCCATTGGCTTTCTTGGCCACCATGGCACACTGCTGGCTCATGTTCAGCTGCTGTCACCAGTGCTTCAGGTCGTTTTCCTCCTGGGCACTGTTCAGCCACACCGTCCCCAGCCTGTAACGTTGCAGGGGGTTATTGTGGCCAAAATACAGGACTCGGCATTTGGACTTATTAAACTGCATCATGTTAGACTCTGCCCATCCATACAACCGTTCCAGGTCTGAATTCTAGCTGCAAGTATTATTTTCAATTAATCTTTCACAGTAGTTTTTTAATCCATGTGCTATTACTAATAATATTAAACCTGTGAGAAATTATGAGTTACTTCCACCAAGGAATAGCTAAACTACCCTATGCTTGGCAGAAGTCAAAACAATGGAAGCCACTAGCCCTCAATATGGCTAAATGGAAATGGTAAACTGACAGCTGAAGAACATTGCGCAGTCTTTTGGCTCCAAAACTGCCCTAGAAGTGGTGAAAGATGAAAAGATAAGAAAAGCGACACTTAGTGTGTTACCTAAATTGCTGAGAATTAACAGAGATAATTGGAGAGAGTTCTGACTAAAAAGACTTTTTGGGGTATAAATTGACTTGTCCACAAACAGCTCCTTTGCAACTGCTGCTGAAGTTTCTTGTTCACATGGACCTGGACCCATTCTGGCTCTCTGTAGTTTCCTCCCTCTCTGTGCCTGTAAGTTTCCTTTTGATGGACAAACTGTGTGTGAAAAGGCCACAAGCAGTTTTCAGACACAGCAGCAAAGAAATGCTCTGAATGTCCCAGCGGGCACACATGCACATTGCTCAGAGAAACAGCCCTCTGGGGAAAGGGAAAAAAGGGAAAAGGGAAAAACAAAAAGAGAAAAATGGCAATAACATACCCTTAAAGATTCAGTGGAAAAAACTGAACAGGTGAGGGAGAAGGGCTATAAGTGACAAAAAAAAAAAAAAATTTGTACCATAGTTGGTACATTTCCTTATTCCTTTTTACCTAACCCAGAGGCAAAAGTCAGCTAACAAAAGATAGCTACAAACTAATCTTGCCATTTACTACACAGCTCTCTCACATATATCAGGACCAATTTCAAGACTAAAGACAATACTCGCTACAGTAATTTCTTTTGTTTCTAGTTAGTCATTGTTTAAACCATAGAATGAGATCTACCCTGTAAGAACATGCGTTGGATGAAGTGGAAAAGCTCCCAGGGTGTGAAATAAAGCTAAAGTTCAGTTTTTATCTGCAGCAGGTCTGCCCTGATGTTTTCTTCAAACTCCGAATGAATTTGGAAAAGCACTATGTTAGGTATCAGAAAGTTCCTTACATTTCAGCTGAATTAAAACTAAAAGGCACCTCAATATTTATCAGTTCCTAAACTTTTTTTCAATGATTGATACTTTGACTTAAAGGTGATCTTTGGTCTCAGATGAACAAAGAATTTTAGAAATGTTGCAGAGTTCTTCTCTGAAATACCTTTTCAAAATAAAATATGTATTCTGCCACCTAAAAAAAACCCCCAAACCACTAACCATCCCCACAAAACATCCCCCAAAAATGAACCAAATATAAACCACACAAAAAAAACCCAACCCAAAACCAAACAACTCAACTAAGCTGAAAAAACCCCAAACAAAATCACTCGCCAAGACCAAAATGCAAAACCCAACCAACCAAACCAAAACCAAGAAATGCAATGGAAAAAGCCCCAAGCTTTTACATATAAGACACATACTACAGATTGAGATCAGAACATAATGAGTTCCTTCCTTTTTTAATTGTAGGTCAAATGTGTGAACTGATTTTAAATCCTTCTGCTCCATACAGAACTTTTCCAGTACTTCAAAACTTGTCTGCTGTTATTGTACCATGTGCTTTGGTCCAACGAAATACCCTCCCTGGTCTCTCAAACCTCACTGTGATCATGTGCCTTTCTGTCCTTGGCTATAGCAACCATGAGATGGTAGAGTTCAGAATTCTGAGACAATGGAGAAGGACAAAGAAGAAAGATCTCAGTGTTAGATTTCAGAAAAACTGACTTTGTTCCCTTCAGAGATCTGCTTGAAAAAGTTTTTTTGGCATAAGGCTCTGGAGGGAAAAGGGATACAAGGAAGCTGTTTGACATTCAAGCATCACCTCCTCCAGCTAATGAACAACCCATCCCAACAACCAAGAAGTCAGACAAAAACTGCAGAAGACTGACAAAGACAAAAAAAAGGATTTTCTGGCAAAAATTAAGACTAGAAGGTGGATGTAGGTAGAGGTAACTTGGGATATAGATACTGTTTGATAATGTAGAAACATGTAGAAACATGTCATAACCCACAATACAGCTGAATGTCACAGAGGATATTGAAGGAAGGAAATGCTTCTGTAAGGATCTAAGTAACAAATAGACTAGGGAAAATTTTGGTCCACTGCTGAATGAGGCACTTAATTTTAAATTATAGAAAATGTTGAGGTGTCTTTTTCAGTTCAGTTTTGTAAGACCCACTTCCGGAATTCTGAGGACCCAGAGACCAGGGGAAAATCTGGTATATTTGCAAGGCAGATGTGGTCATATCTGCAAGGCAGATATACCAGAGCAGGACAAAAGGATCGCTCAAGTGAACTGTACATGCGTAAACCCAGAGGCCATGATGCAATGCACCCGTGAGTGCTGAGGGGTCTGGCAGGTGTCTCATGGAAAATCTGCCTAACCTAATTCACAAATTTTAATTGACCAGCATGACTGGCACAAGTGCCTGAAGACTGGAGGAAAGCAAATATTGCTTCTAAACCTCTGATAAATTTTGAATAAATTACTGGCTTGGTAGATGAGCACCAAGTGATATTAACTACCCAGTCTTCAGGAAGGGGAAGTGTCTCCTGTTAGAGCATCAGAAGCAAGCTTGCGATACGTGGGCAGGATGAAAAGAGAATGAGGTGAATGGAAAGCTGCCTGAACAGCTGGAGCTGGAGAGTGGCAGTCAGCAGTGTAATGTCTGGTTGGAGGTCAGTAACTGCACTTGTAACTCCAGGGGTAAATACTAGCTCCAGCCCTGTTTAGCACCTTAACTAGTGATTTGTATGATGCTGTGCCTTCAGCAAATTTGCAGGTTGCACAAAATAAGGAGCCACTGATACACCGGAAAGTCATACTATCATCCATAAAGACTTCAGCAGGATCACAGAATCACCGAACAGTTTGGGATGAAAGGGACTTTTAAAAGTCATCTATTTCAGCACCCTCACAATGCTCACAGAGAACCTTGACTAGATCAAGTTGCTCAAAACCCTATCCAACATGACCTTTCCAGGGATGGTTCATCTACAGCCTCACTGAACAACTTTCACCAGGTTTCACCACCTTTCTTGAACAATTTTTTTCTTATGTCTAGTCTGAATCAACACTCCTTATCCCTTGTCCAAACTCTTATGCCTTGTCCAATCACTACAGACCCTGCTGAATAGTCTGTCTCCACATTTCTTATAAGCTCTCTTTAGATATCAAAAAACCTCAATAAAATCTTCCTGGAACCTTCTCTTCTCCAGGCAGAGTAATTCCAACTCTGCCAGCCTTTGCTCATAGGAGAAGTTCTATTCCTCTGATCATTTTTGATGTCTCCTCTGGACTTGCTCCAAAAGGTTGGTACCTCTCCTGTACTAGGGACTCCAGAGTTCCATCTTCCCTAGGAGGGAAGCTAAGGGAAAGGACTAAGAGAGCCTGGAGAAGACAAGGCACATCAGAAATCTTATCAATATCTATAAATATCTTATGGTGGGGTGCAAAGGAGAGGTGTACAGTCTCTGTCCTTGGAGACCTTCAAAAGTTATCTGGACCTAGTGCTGGACAACAAGCTCTAGGCGGTCTTGCTTGAGCATGGATGTTGAGGACAAGATGACCTCCAAAGTCCTCTTCCAACCTCAACCATTCTATGATCCTTTGATTCTGTGATATGGTTTGAGTGCCATGGCAGGAACACTTCTTCTGAAGCTCTAGAATGGGCAGAGCTGGAAGTCCATGACAAAGTACAGGAATCTGTACTGAATGAAGGGTTTCTGGAACTTCGTGATATATACTCTTCATAATTTTTCTCAATGCATTGAAATGCACTTAATTGCAAAAATGAAAGGAACTTCTCAAGGAAACTACAGAAAAAAAATGTAAAAATATTCTTCCCCCTGCCATGGAAATACTACAGCTGCTGCTGTAGGGACACTGAGGCCACTAACAGGACATTATAGCCCTGTCCACTGAGTTTCTTGCTATGGGATCAGGGCCTTCATTTCAGTGTAGGCCTTGGCAGACCTGTCTTGAGCCATACTCTAGTTATCCTCATTTCTGGTCCTGTCTACTGCTGCACTTAGTGGGCTTCCTTGGTCCATCTTGGCTCCAATTCCCTTTGATAGATAATTAAAAGACAACCAGCACAGCATATTGCCACACAGGTTTTCCTTCGTTGCTGTGTGACTATGCCCCATCAGTGGGGCCACGCCCATGCCAAGGCCACTTGCAGCTCCTGTCTCTCCTTCACTCATGGGGAAGTTCTGCTTCTCTGCTCCTAGATAGCCGGAGAGCCTGTGTGCCTTCTCTGCTTTACTGCTGACACTCTCACTCTCTCAAGACAGATTTTTTTTTCCCTAAACCTTTCTGTATCTTTGGATTTTTAACTAGTTTCCCCTTTAGGGAGTAGCTAATTTCTAAACTATTGCCATGTCTGACTGACACCCCAGCCAAGCCCTCATGAAATTTAGAGTACTATCTTGCCTTCAGAGTAAATTCTGTCTTATGTGATACTCTTTAAAGAGCTTTTGATCTCCTTCTGCAGAGTTCTAAAACCTTGCTGTTGACTTCTCCTTTCACCCAGAACTAAAAATATAGCTGAAATGTTAACCTTTTTTGTTCATTAGAAATGAGTAGAATAGTAAAAAAGGATGAAGGTGTTGAATGCATATGACTTAAAAAAGAGATTCCACATGATGTATGTGTCTACACATGCATGTAGTTACATTTTGACATGAAAAATCTAAGGGGAAAGCAAGTACTGGTAAGAAAACCTAGATTCTGAGTATACAAAGAGAGTGCAGTGTGAGGCATGTGAAGCCTGCCTGGCTTTTTCCATGGAGTTTTTCTCTGTCTTTTTTTTAGCTTCTGCCTTTTCAAAGTATGTATTCTAAGTCCAAGGCTAACTTTCAGAGCTAGTGAATGCAAAACATGACATTCTGAAAAGCCATGATTTCAAGAAGATTGCATCCCATAACTATTTCTAGACAATACCAATATAGTGAACTACACCTAAACTGGATATATTTTAAATTATAGTGGGAGCATGAAGCATGAATGAAGCATGAGCATGAATCTGATCTCCCAATAAAGAAACCTACAAATGAAGAGCCATTGTGACATAAATAACCACAACCAGTAATACTTATTATTCCCCTTTGAGCAATTAATTTTGTGTTTTCCAAATCAGAACACTAAACTTTTTCTATCTTAGCTTGATGTTTTGAACATGCCATATTGCATGTGGATTCCCCACAAGCTTTATAAACACAATTTTTCTGCCTAATTTTTACCTATTTAATCTGGAATACTTCTATTTTCATACTTAGATGAAAAGACAGTTAAAAAAAAACCCCAATAAATCATCATTAATAAAATAGACACTTAAAATCAGATGGTTAGAGGAGAATTGGACCTTGCCAAATATATAGCAACAGGCTGTTTAATATTTAATAGTAGAAACTCTTGGTTTGCCAGTTATTGATGATGTTTGTGCTGCTCAGATGAACAATTGCATTACCTTGTTCTTTAACTGATCAATAGTTAGCTTATAACAAAATCCTAAAATTTCCATTAACGACTTCTCATAAAGGGCTTCTGACCCTACAAGAAGCTACCCATGAGAGTAACTGTGTGTTTTGTGTATGTTAACAAATTATTTTATCAGTGGAAAGCAGCAGTTTGGTATTACTCATGACCAATTGCTACAGTGTTCAGTTGCTTCCCTGCTACAGTTGTTAGCACAATGAGAGCACTGGAGCAGAATTCAATTCCCCAGTATCATATAGAAAAGCAACTCTTTCCTGTGCTTCTAGATTCTAATCCAATAATTACCTCTGCAAGGAACTACATCCATCAACTACATCCATTATATTGCACGTGCCTTGGCAATGCTGGGGGCTTATAACCACTGTAATTCACTTGCAGAACTCAGCCCCCAGTGAGCTCAGACTGTGCACCCTTATATTCACCTTGGAACTCTAAGGCTATCCTTGGTCATCCAATGACATCTATATATTACACCTACTTTTTTATACACATCTCAAAGCACAGGTGAAGTTTGTACTGACAGATTTTGTGAAAAAGCCTGTAAACCAGAATAATTACAAAATTACCCCTTACCAGAAGCCAAAGTTTTTTTTTTTTTTTTTTTTTTAATTTCTTGAAAGAAATCTTTACTTAAATTGAAATGTAGAAACAAAAAATGGTAGGATAACAACAATAGAATTTTGAAAATCATACTCTTCATGGATAATGCAAGAGTAATTTTTTAATAAACAATGAAACTTCTTGTTATTTTTACCTCTTTTATCTCTTGTAACATGGTAAGAAGATTTAAATGAATAGAGATGTGAATAAATAATGGCTGTAATGTGATTATGAGCCATCTTAGAGCAGGACAACAAATGAATGGATTTAACACCTGGTACTATGTGTTTTCATTAAGGCTTCTTGTTATCTGGGAAAAGAGAAATAAGACTGTATTGCAATATATACTGACTGCCATACCAAACTGATTATTAAAGTTGAGGTACTGTTATTACTGTTCTTTTAAACAATAGGTGAATGGTTCAATACTGTATTTTTTTTTCATGCTCTGGAGACTAGTGAAGCTAATTTTGGGTGCAAATACAGCTGGATTACAATTATCATGCCAATACGCAAACCCCAAAAACAGAGTTTCAGGATTGTCACAGAGAGTAAGTACATAATTTAGCTAAATAGTTTTTAATTAATTGTTAAGATATTTATTGGTTTGAACATTGTGTCACACCAACTTTAATACTGTAGAATCATTGGTTTAATGTGTGCAACAAAACCGAATTGCTGTGCCACTCCTGTCAAGGTGGCACTGAGAACCTTTCCCAGAAATTTTGGCTTAACAGGGGTGAAGATTCATGCTCTGATCAGCTCCTTTAAAATTCCAATATCAGAAACACAGATCAATCTAATTCCTTAGCATCAGCAGAGGACTGAACTTGCAATGTGCTTCCACTAGAACTGCACTAAGTGCATCAAAACCATCTATCTATCTATCTATCTATCAATCAAAGACCCTTTGTTTTCTTTGTTTGTTTGGAGTATTTTTGGATGTGGGTTTTTTTGAGTTTTTTGGTAATTGAATTTCATTACTATGTCTTTAACATGCACTTTTCCTAGTAAGTTATTATGTTTCCTTTGTTTGGTCTTTGCTTGATTTGCTTGCACTTTCGAGATTAAATGACACATGCTATTATGGAACACAGGTGACACAAGCATAAAAACAAATACAAATGTATAAACACAGTGAACAAAAAAATCTTTAAACAGATGCTTTAATTTGCACCACATAAATTAGGTACAGAGATCTAAAAGTTAATTAAAAATGTTGATTGGTGAAACTAAGAGTTATAATTAAGCTGTCTTTCCTAGGTGGCCTAATTAAATTTTTCTGAAATAGTTTCCACTACTTTTTGTATAAAGATGTATTGTAGCATGTGAATCACTTGAAACTAAATGTTAGTGGACTGCAAAACTAAGGATATGTAATCCTAATTTTATAACTTTGAAATTTATAAGCACTATAGAAAAGCATGGCAATTTATGTATTTAATCCAGTAATATTTAGTTCTAAACTGTTACTATAAAAACTGTTGTTATGGTGTTCTCAGCATTTTAAACATCATCTGTGTTCCATAGAACAAAGAGGCCAAATTTTGTAATGTCCTATATGCTATCAAATGGTGATGAAATAAGCACATTAATTAATATTATGGTGTCTATCTTTGAAGCATCTACTCTGCATTGCATAGTCCAGAGCATAAGGTGCTCTTATTTTTATAGAAGCTGTTGCCACAAGGTAGACAAATATTTCCACATATTTTTTTTTAATTTGGGGTCATCTGTAATGCTGTATTTCTCATTCCCACCTTTAATTGTAGCTGTCAGCTTACTAACACCTATTATGAACAGTGTGTAAAATGTGACAGAAACATGTGTGAAGACTAATTTTCTCAAAAATGATTTTCTTTCCCCCCTTTTACTTTAATTATTTTCAGAATGTTGTCTATTATCATCAAATTTTTGGATCAGGTCCATAAAGTGTTAAATAACCCAAGTGTTAGCATACAACTTCTCTAAAATTCTCTGTAAAAAATTAAAATAAAACAAATCAATAAGAACCATGGAAATCTTAAACCAGCTGAATAATTGCACTATGTATTAAAAAGAAGTATCTTATACAGAAAATTGTACTCTGTTTCATTGAAATGTTGTAGGGTTGCAAAGTTTATTATGGATCTTAATAAATGGACCTTTAACCAAACCCTCCAGTCTGAATACATTTGGAATTTGGAAAAATGCAGATTTCAGTCTCTGGCTCGATTTGAATGGTCCAGTTGTGCAGTTTAAAAATTCTGCATTGGTTATCTGAGCATTTCTCCTTTTAAGACTGCAAACATGTGGCAATATATCCTAGTTTCTCTTGAGAGAGAGTTGGTTTTTTTTTCAGTTTCATTGATGGAGGTGGAGCCTGCAGCCATCTGGGTGCATTTAGGTTGGTGTTCTATACCAGGCACATCATCCCTGGGGGTACAGCTTTGGGTGGAATTATAAAGGAACGTTCAGTAGAACCATGGCTGGTTTTCCTCCTTCTTACAGGAGAGAAAAGCAGTAGAATAATGATGGGGTGTGGTTGCACAGATGGTGCAGTTTGGGAGGGTTTGTCTGCCATTGTTTTTCATTGGCTCAGGCTCAGGGAAAAAATGCCAATCGAGGCAGTGCCTGCCATTTTCTCCTTTGTCTTGGGAAGCTGGCCACAGTAATACTGGGTCAGTTGGACCTCTGTAAGCATTTTTTCTTTTTAAAATGCAATCACTCTCATTCATACACTGTTGTCATTAGTATTGCTGCTGTTATTGTTTGTTTTCCTTCTCTTATTGCTCTTTTTTACTGTGAATTGTTGCCTCAACCCATAATCTTCACCTTTTTGTCTTTTTTTTTTCACTGAAGAGAGAGTGGGGAAAGGAAGTAGCTGCTTGGAGCTTAATTTCCAGCTGGTTTTAAACAACAACAGAAATTTATTCCTTCTTTAGCCACCTTTTACTTATGTGTGTGATGTTTCTCAAAAGCTTGCCTCACCGTGTGCCCTGGAGTAAGGGAACATTACCAAGTGTAGTTCTTACAGGATTTACTATGATGACAAATCTCCCATGACCACCCTTGTGGAAAATATAAAGTTCCCTAAGTAAATCAGACTTACAGAAGGTTATATGCTCACCCTGCTAATCCTGTTTTGGCCCAACAGAATTACTTCACATAATCCAATTTTGATGTAATTGCGCAAGCATGAATGAAATGCAGGTTTGGAAGAGTTTGAAGAAAAATGCAGCTCTGAACTTATTTATCTTTGCCTCAGAAAATGACAATGCCTTATTGTTAGGATGAGTAGTATAATTTCCTTTTTCTTTACACTTCCTTTCTCTCTCAAGATCTTAACAAAATAACACATATGTAACAATCTGCCCAAGAAGATAGTTTGTTTTGCAGTAATTTATAGGGGGAGAATAACATTGATAGGTTGTTATTTCTCCATGGCGTGGGAGTTAATTTTTTATTAGTACTATACAGTGACAGATCCTGTTTAACTGGAGTATAAATGTAGGAATTTAGAGAACTAAACCATCACTAAGTGCCATCTTTATTTAAAGACATTAATTTGCTTGGGTAATCGTTACAGTATATAAGCAATCATTCATTGAATGAAATGTTTGGGCCCAAGAACACTGTGGTTTACAAATGAGCTTATAATACAGTATTTAAATGGGAAAAGAAAAAATAGGCCAATAGGAGGCTAATTAAATTGATTAAGAAGAGCTTTTAAAATATGCTCAGTAAGTATCTGAAAGAGAACATGAGGAGTTTATATTAAAGGGTATTTTTGTCCTTCTGCATAATCATCAAGAATCAGGTGGTTAACTGATAGGACAACACAGCCACTCCATTTTATGACTTAGTGCAATACACAGATCAGTTACATGAATTACAGAATCATGAGAACATAACATGACTTGGCTTGCAAGGGATCTCAAAGATCATCCACTTCCACCCCCGCTGCCACAGGCATGGACACCTTTCACTAGACCAAGCTGCTCAGAGCCCCAGGATTGCTACCACAGCTTCACTACTCCTGCCAATGTCTCACCATCCTCACAGTAAAGAATTTCTCTACTGGCAAAATCAGAGATAATGTGCCAGCAGACTTTGGTCCTCAAATTTTGCTCAAGAGAATCTGAATGTAACACACTGTGAACAACCCAATTGCTTTGTCTTAGTCTGATGTTTAATGTTTTTCTTTTTAATATTAACAAAGAAGCAGCGAAATGATAGTCTGTGAACCACAGACTAGTGGACACAGTCTAAAAGCTTTTTGAAAGTGAAAATAGAGAGTGCTAGTTTGTGGTTTTATCCTACATTTTTATCTTTTTTTTTTCTCTTGAAATAATTAATTAAAACCCACTACTTTCATAAAACTCATTCAGTGTTTTGAGGCTTGCATAAATAAGTCAGCTGTGAGGACTGACTCTTGAGTGTCCTAGATGTAGTTTTTCTCTTTGGTTTAGTTAATATTAAAAATTTTGAAGTTGTATATAAGTGATAAAAATTGCAAAGTGGATGGGTGTTCTGCATTCTTTTAATAGTCAAGCACTAGACCTACCCCTTTTGCTAGTGATTTTAGATGAGAACCACTGAGAATATAGTCTTACAGAAATCTGAGTTTAGTAAATAGTAAGAAAAAAGGAACTATTTATCAAATTATTGTATAAATTGAAAAAAATCTTGCTGTCATTGTAAATGTCATCTAATCTAAAAGTACTGGCAACTGCTAGATAAAAAAGAAATATTTTTTGTCTATAATTCACACTGAATGTCATATTTCAGTATGGTTTCTTTCCTGTTACGAAAAAAAAAAAAAAAGAGTAAAGAAGCCTGGAACTTGAAGTTCTCACATAGATAAGACTAAATAACACAGAATCAACACCATCTCGTATAAAGAATGCATAAATAAATAAAACACCTGGTCTTCTTTACAAAACATACAGAATCAGTAAAAGGCTCAAGCAAAGGAGTTTTCCCCCTTTGAAGTTCACATTTAATGCATCCACTTTTCTGAACTTGTATATCCCTACTGTATTTAACTATTTGATCTTGAAGAAAAAAAATTCTATACATCCCACTGATATTGGTTATGCCACAGAATGCTTCACTAGAATTTGCTTGGGTACTACATTGAGTAGTGCACTATCCCAAGCTATAAAGACTGAAATTAATTTTGACCTCCATAAACTATCAGCAAGAGTGCTGTTTTCTCCAGAGTATCCATTGCATACTGATTTCAATGAAAATAATATTTATCTACAGCTAAAGCCAGTACACTACAGTACAGTATGGCTTTGTGAGTAACTTCTTGCTAGTTTTTGTTGTCTACAGTGCAGTATCTTGAGGTAGATAGTTCAGAATACATGTTAAGACTTCATGTCAGAGTGCAACAGAGGTTGCAGATAAACAAGCTGCAGGCTTGGGAAAGGTAAATAAGGCAAGACATTGGGTCAGGCTAACTTTACTCGTTTCCATACTAATCGACCCAGAGCTCCTGTGATCCTCTGTACATGTACAAAATGCCCAGTAAACCTAACTGTTACAGTGGATGCTGGTATTAATAATGCATTTGGAACTCTAAAGTTCATTCTGCTCTGGCAGTTCATGTGACCGTTGTGTCAAATTTTAGCCAATCGTGAACAACAATTTATTGTCATTTCTGAAATGTTCATTTTGTTCTTAAATTAGTAATCCTATTTTTCTGTTTTACAGAATTAAAAGCTGGTATGATATCAAAGGCTTCTTTTTTAAAGTTTGGAAGCTATGAATTTTCTGGTCGTATGTTTTAATAAGCATTCTTCCTCATGTTAATGCCTGTAAACAGGTTTTAGTGTATTTGTAACACAGGAGCACGCACTGTTAAGTGCAAGGTTACTTTTGCCAGTGAACTGAGGAAAGTTCTAGAAAATAAAAATAATTGAAAACAGTGTGTAAATATATATGAAAGTATGATGGACAATTTGATTTACCTAGAATGTGTAAGATGACTTCAGATGGAATAGTTAATAAATGATGAACTATGTAGTGAAGATACAGCACAATCAATTTTTAATCAAAACTGTGGCCTTGATGCTTGTAATCAAACCCCTATTCATTGTTGAATCATTTTAATAGAGCTAAAACAAATGTTGTCATTAGGGAACATTTAAAATTTTCTTAAAATGGCTTCACTCAAAGGTAGTTAATTGAACTAATTAATAGAGTTATTTTCAAATTTATTCTTTGCTTTTAATCTACCACTGTGAAATTTTTGTTAGTTTTGTGTTTCTTCATCTCTGTTTTCAATCCTCTCTAACACATATAACCTTGTAATGCCTTTGAAGACTTTGTTACAATCTTCTATGTCAAACCAGATTGTTGTGAATGTAAAACAATGTTAAATCCTATTTATTTTTATATTAAATATTTGGTTTCTGGTTGGTCTTGTTGTTTTTTGTTTTGTTTTGTTGTAATTTTTTACAAAAGGATAGTAATTTTTTTAAAATTTATGTCAAGTGGGCAAAAACTCTGCTTCTTACTGTCCCATATGAACTGGATTCTTTCCCATAACATTATAGACAGAGTAGTAGATTTGTGGCCTGCACAACTCTTGTTAGAAAGAAAAAACAAAACATCAATCATGGAAATGTTAATTTTCTATTTAATGAACAAGAATACCTGTGTAAAAAATTGATAGGGAGTTTGCACCAAAACTGAATTTTTTTTTTTT
>VWYP01023181.1:19659-34732 GCA_013400435.1 Pycnonotus jocosus
CCCTATGTAAAAATATCAGATGTAACTTTGATCTTTCTGGTGCAACTGGACTTGACACTTTCACCCATGAACTGCCTCAGTTAAGAGGCTGAGAATTCAAAATGTCCCAAGAAGACAACCACATATTTCCCAAAGAATAATTTAGAGCAAAACTTAGCCATCTGAGCAGGCATGTACTAGAAATTTTACACCATCAATTTTTCTTCTGCTCTTCATTGGTAAGCAAAAAAAATTAGCCCCCAGCCAAACAACATCTTTTATATAATTTTTTTTTTAATGAGTACAGCTAGGTAAAGTTTGAAATCCATTTGTCTAATGTAAGTTAATTAAGAAATAAAAGGACATTAAATGCTCAATTTCAGTTAACTGTAGATCATAACTTATTTGTAAGCACTGTAATGCTAGCAATTTTTACAGACTCCTCTTTGCTATGAAGTAACAGCAAAACATTTTCATGTATCTATTTTATAGCTCTCATGCAATAGAGTAAAAAATATTTTATTATTACTATGTTGACATAGGATTCATCATAAAATCTTGAAATGCAGTAAGTGGTTTAGTAAAAGTGAAATATATAACTGCGTAGATGAATCTTAATAAATCCTGTTACATGATATGCTGAGATGAGCTAAATTATTTCTTGTTTTGTGACCCATAAAAGTAAACTGATTTTTTTTTTGCCACTGTAGTGGTGTTTATAGCATTTTCTTTTACAAGGAGGTGTCATCTACAAATTTTCTTGTTCATCAAGTTTACTTTGAAGATATTGCCTCATAAAATAATGTCAGACCCAGTCTAAAGATATTTTTTTTCATTTCCTTCCAAAACATTTCAATAGATTGCATTGTTACTTTACATTTTACACATTTTTCACTAGAAAGTTTTCTTAAAAGAAGGATTTAAGAACTTTTTTTATCGTGTTATTGCACTTTTTGCTGGTGGATTAAACTGAAGTTAAGGACTTCAGTGTAGGCATAAATTTATATCATTGAGGTAGAGAACAATCAATATACTTATAAAAATATATATATGTACAAAGTCCCAACACTCTGACTAGTATTAAAAATCTATTGTTTCCTGAGTTCAGCAGAAAACTTACTCAATACAAATATAAGCAAAGACTGCATCAGTTGGTACAAAAAAAATAAAATGTGAAAGTAAAGTCCACGGCTCATAATGGAAATATGACTGGGGGTAAAATTAAAGAAACTGAGAAGTTATATCCACATCCTAACAGGAGTTATAACAGTATGGAAATTATAGGGTAAAATGCAGCTGCTACACCCTGGATAGAGTATGGTTGACATACTCAAAACCTATTCTGTGATAGTTCCCTACATCTGCAATCTGCAGCGCCTGCTGTGGGGGATGCAATGGAGGGTGGGGCAGAGCACAGACTCCGCAGCCAGACTCTGCTGGGATACCTGCAGGGAAGGAAATTCCTGGCACTTTGCAGCTGATACTGCATTGCAGCCGTCAACTGCAAGAGAGATTGGGGAAGGTGTCCTGCTGCTGAGCCAGAAACTGTGGTGAAATTGCTCCCCTTGGTTCATTACAGCCTAATTGTCATATTAATGCACATCTCCATCCCAAAGGTATCCCCACACTGCAGATGCGCTCTGTATTTTCTTTAACTGTATCTGTAAAATGAGATGAAAGAACATAACACCAATCAGTAACAAAAGTATCCAAGACAAGAACCATTCAAGCTCCACCTAAACATAAATAAATATAAAAGTTGAGAATGGGGAAAAGTTAGGAAAGACTCCACCATAACTGCTGAAAGGAGTCGAAGAGCTGGACTTTTTTTCTCCCCTTAGGGACACCCATTGGGTGACAACCACTCTATGTGTGCTGAAAACTTTTACTGGAGGTTAGAGCTTGTCTGCGTATTGGTTTGAATATGTCTTTATTTTTTAAAATTCATTTTTACACATGGACGAGCACTGATGAGTCAGACTGGAGGTCTAGGATGTGCTGTTACCCCTGTCACTCACTTCTGTCTTCCAGGCTAGTTTGGATTGTCTATTTAAGTAATTTGACTCTTTAGGGCAGGTAAGGGTGAAAACTAATTGCATAACTCCAAGCCATCTGAAATCAGACAGATTTCTGGCAGGCACATTGTCATGTTTAAAGTTCCTTGCAGGTTAAGTCTGAAAGAGCTGTGGGCTTCTCAAGTGGACTTTATCAGTCTGAGCATCCAGTTTCCTCATGTGGGATAGATGCCTACACTGCCCTAAGGTTGCTACATAGAGTTACCTATCTCAACTCAAACATTAAAGCACTCTTTAGTGCCAACAAACAGTAATTAAAGTTGATAAAGCACCACACAACTGGGTAGAGGAATGTATAAAATTCTGAGGAGATATTAACTAAAGATATGAACATCCTTTATGTTCTAGCTAGGAAAAAATGCAGCTGGGCTAGCTTAGGTGAAGAAAGAATGAGATTAAGGGACAAAATGGGTGGTCTGCAAAAATGTCTGAAGGAATAGTTATATCACATAGGCTCAATAGAGAAGATATTTTTCTTCCCCTCTCTTGTGTATACTTGATTTTCAGTTTTAGATGAAGTGAAAGTACAAGTTCACTCATTGTTTCTTCATACAATTTAAATATATATACAATTTGTATATTCATGGCTTCTTCATTCCATACAATATTTGTTTTCAATTATATAACATAGCAAATTGTCTTTGTTGTTTGATGTCTGTTAACAGGTAAGTATTTAATGTTTATGTTCAACTTTTTTATTTCCAGTAAGAAACTACTTGTGTGTTAAGCAGCAAGGCAGAATAAAACGGAGTTATCTTTGTCATGCAAGATGACCTGAAAGTTTACTTCTTTGAATTTATGACTTGCAAAGCATTGAAATCACAGATCTGTGACCTCTTCCAGAGACTTATTTTAAACATGGACATTATGTTTCCTTATGAACACCTTGCATTTCTCATTCCTGCTAATATCCTGTTCTCATAAAAAGATTTCTTCTTCCTACTGTTATTTACTGAAGCCTTCCACAATGCTTCCATAGATAATTTATAAAATTTAGCATCATGTTATCAGAGTTTGGGAAGAAGAAATTGACACACATATAATATTATGAAGTTGCAACTTATCTACTTCAATATAGTCTGGACACAAGTATTGGCAAAATAATTATCAAACACAGAGCTTGCAACTCAGAAGCCTGTAACCCAGGCTAAAATTCTGACTTCACTATATCTATCAGTTATCTATCTAGCCAAAATAAAAATATTTAACCCAATCCACCTATTTATTTTCTCTGATTGTTTCAGGTTACATATCCTTCACTTTTACTCTTCTTACTAGGAGTTCAAGCTCCATAAATGAATTGGTCCTAAAATTAGCAAACTATTTGAAATAACTAGTAGAATAGCCATGATATTGAATAGAAACTCAGAAATGTATGCAGTGCAAGACAACTTTATTTCTGACAATAAGGGTCATTCAAAACTGATACTTGAATAAACAGGATGAGGCTTGTAATTCCCACTGAATTCCTGTCAGTGATTGTAACTTTCAAGTATATAAAAAAGTATATTAAAAATGTTCACATCATTCAGTGTTTTTCATATTAAGGATAGCATAGGACATGCAACTTGTAGTGACTCCAAGACTTCTTCATGATACAGGAGATCATCAGAACACAACCCAATAAATTGCCCAACAAACAGTGGCAACATCCAATTGAGGCATTCTGAAAAGTCACCAACAGAAGTTGCTACCAATATTTGGAAAACTTTTTACTCACTTTGCCTCCAATTCATTGCACACTATTTTTGTACTAAAAATACCCTCTTTTTGAAAAGACATCTAATTATGACTTCTGCACGTAGAAGGCTGAAATCAAAATAACTTAAAACCCATGAATAATGACATGAGAACTATTTTCTGTATGGCTATGGCCAAGGACACTGGGTATTACACCTACAACCCTGTGGCAAAGGGTCTTGTGTGATAGGCTGTGTCACAAGATCGTGGCTCTACATTGTGGGTCAGGCAACCAGAGCTGCAGCATTCAAGGTGGTTTGTGCCAGAGCAAATATTCACTCATTCCTCATCTGGAAGCCTGATCACTTCAGAGAGTCAGAAAATACCTTATCCTCCCTTATTCGTCATCTTCCTTCATGCATGCATTTTCCCTATATCAATGTGTCTATGTGCAATGACCAAAGTTAAAAAGAATTTATAATGGTAAATAATTGTGCTACAAAAATTAAAGCAATAAGGGCAGACACCACTTTCAATAAAAATTCTCACCAGTGCCAGTGGAAGTAGCACTGAATAGCTAACCTCCACAGAGTATTTATGTTGCTAAAAATCTGTCATACACTCCTAGCAATCCTAAACAGAAAGAAGAATGTTGTTAAGATTATATTTCTGTTATATTAATGCGTGGAGGGGAGTGTGACAACCTGCACATCCATTTCTGGAAATCAAGAATGTTGTATCATGTTTCCTGAAGCACAAGTCTTGTGAAGAGCAGCTGAGGGAACTGAGGTTGTTTAGCCTGAAGAAAAGGAGGCTGAGGGGAGACATTATTGCTCTCTATGGCTACATAAAATAAGGTTGTAGCCATGTGGGGGTTGACATTTTCTGTCAGGTAACAAACACTATAACAAGAGGAATTGACCTCAAGTTGTGCCAGGGGAGGTTTAGTTGGATATTAGGAAAAATTTATCCATTGAAAATGTGGTCAAGCACAGGAACAGACCACCCAGGGAAGTGTTGGAATTACTGTCCCTGCAACTGTTCATAAGGAATGTAGATGGGAGATGTGGCCTAGGGACATGTGGGTTACTGGTGCACCTGGTGTTGGGTTAATAGTTGTACTCAATAATCTTAAAGGCACTTTCCAAAGTTAATGATTCTATTATTCTATGTCCATTCATTTGGTAAATACCAAATCCATTGAACACGTTCTGCTACATATATTGATTATCTGTCAAGACTATCTAGCTATCAGACTCCAAACTGTAGTTGGCTGGGCACTTGTCAATAAATATCCTTAAGATAAATGTGGGAATGCCACTTTATGAATGGCATATTACACACGGTTAGGCAAATGCAGAAGCCTTCCTAGCACGCTGTTTGTGACTGCATTCAACTGCAGCAAGGCTGGTTTCACATGCTCTGAAAGTTTTTGTCTTTGTATTAGATGAAATTCCCTTTTCTTCATCGCTGTTGGAACCTTAACTTCCTCCAACCTCCTGCACCATAAGGAATGAGACAAGGAAGCAGCTGCCTGAAACAGACCACCCCTGTCTAACCTCCTGTTTTCTGAATGTTTCAGTGTCTCAAGCTTTTTTCTTACCCAACCTTTTGTTTTTCTACATTGAACTTCTGGCCCCTCCAAAGAAAATCAATACTTATACCGAGCAAGTACAGAATAAAAAAAAAATTCAGAGACCTTCGTTTTCCTTTAGTTTTCCTTGTTAGGGCACAATGTAAATGTATGGGCAGGTTTCAGTTTATAAACAGCTTCGAATAAAGAGTAGCTGATCTGTTTACAAGCTTGTTGAACACTAGCTCTGCTTAACTGCACCTAGAAATACAAGATAAAAGTGTTGTGCTGTGCATGCTAATTAGAATCAATTCACATTTGCATAAAGTGTAGTGTTATCACTTCTGCTCAAATAGTGAGGCAGATGACTTAGGAAAAAAAAAAAGAGGAATTCTGGTGGGGAGGTGTGAACATGAGCAGTCAAGAAAAAACAAATAAACAAACAAAAACACCAAAGGGATTTATAATTTTTTTTTTTAATAGCTGCCCTTGTTAGCACCTGCTAAGTGATACTGTAGAAAGCAAATGATTTCCTCATCTCTGGAGCTGAACTCTGAATAGAAGCTTGTTGTTGTATGCACGAGGTGATAATTTTCTTATCCCTTCTGGAGTTGCAAGAGATGTAAATGACATTTGTAGTGAAAGAAAAAAGTCCCAAACTATTACATGACTTCTCTAAAGATTGGACTCCCATAACCTAATGCTGACAGGTTAATGATAAAACTCAGATTCCTTGGAGCATTATATCCCTTTTATCTATCCCATTGATATGAATGTCTGGATTTGTGAGCAAAGAGTTAAAAGTTTGTCTTTAGCAGAAAAATAGTGTATTTTTTAATGTCTCTGCACATCTGTTATTCCTCTGGCAAAGAAGAACATAAATAACTGAATCTATTGCAGTCTGAGCATTAAATTCAATAGATTTTTGTAGTTATGAGAGGAAACAGGCTTTTATTAAACCTTATTGTGTGTATTTCTCAGGCAAAAAGAATATAAAGTGCATTTTTATGTATTAATTTTTTAAAAAATTCTTATTCTTTACTTTTGAAATTTCCCAATAAACATAACAGGAATTCACTCCATTTCAGATTGCACTTTGTGGAGATATTAGCCATTTGAGTGATGTTTTGAAAGCTCTAAAATTTGTTACACTGCCATGATAATAAAAAAGCTGTAAAAGCTTTTTTAGTATGATGAAATCTTCAGTGAAATACGTCTCTTTCTTCCTTTTCCTCTCCAAGCACTCATTTGCTTTTTTCCATCTTTATGTTCTTAACTCTGATTTAACACTGAGTTGTCTTATGGTGCCTTTTAGTGTATACTAACAAAAAACAAGCATGCAATTTTTGTTTCAACTCAAAATTGTTCTTTTAAAAATTTAATTATGGACTTTTTAGCTTCCAGACAAAAAATTGATAGAATAAAACAATACTAAATGAAAGCACTGACCCAAAAATAAGTTCCTTCTATGTCCACCTGAGAAGTAGTCCAATGCACTACATAGGAGCAGGACAGTGGAAAAATCAGATGATTACTGTAATTTTTTTAGCTTTGTCTACATTATGTTTACAAAAGCACAATAAAAACCTACATTGGAAAGAAAATTCAGTTTAACATGTGGAGTGATTTTCTCTTTCCAGTGGGTTGATTAGATGTTCATCTTTTCTCTCTAGTTGTTCATCTTTCATCATTTAATGAGGAGTTCTTAAAGATGATGTGGGAAAGAACAAGCCTGAAGAGCAATTAGTGAGTCTCAAACAAAAAAACCATACCAACTTCTGAACTTTTCTGCTATTTCTGTCTGTGCTAAAAGAGGAAATGGCTTTGGTTCCTGAGATGGAATGAAGAAATTTTTCTATATACAAGCTACAAATTCCATGGGTTTGGACCAATCCAGCTTGCATTAGGGATTCAATTTAAAATTAAATTATCCTGTTTTAAAATCTATTTGTCGTTCATACATGTCAGCTGGTTTTCTAAGCTCCCAGTGTAGTCATTGATGATTAGCCATTACAGGTAATTTGTAAATGAGCTTACCAGGCACTAAGTGTGTGAATCATAATTGCTTAGCATTGTCCAAAACATGCAAGCACATCAGGAATAAGTATCTGTGATCCTGGAGAATACCTTGGAGATCTGAATCCCAAATGAAAGCAGTAGGAGGCTACTGGTTATCCCCCATAGCTAGGTATTTACATTTTGGAATATGAATCACTTTCTCAGTCTTTTTCACTTAAGGCAAACTGGAGTACTCTCAAGGTTCCACTGGTAGTACAGACCAGGAATGAAATTCACTTTCTTTATGCAAACGTTTATTGTCTTTTAAGGCAGACCTGTTTGACTTACAACTACAATTTTAGAAGGACACTGGTCTTCCCTAGGATCTGTGCTGAATCTTGTTGCTCCCTGAGGAAGTCTTGGCTATGTAGAGTTTGTTTTTTTTGCTGTATTTTAATACCAGCTGCATGCTTTTTATACCAGGAGACAAAGGAAAACCATCTATAAAACTACATTAGTAAAGGTATTTGAGAAAGGCTATTAACTGCTGAATAAATCTGGAACAGGAGGCTTGGAGAACGCTTGTGGGGCATTGTTACTGAACACAGAAGGGTAGATGTCATCTGATTTCTTTGATTTTTAAGTTTTATTGTAGAAGACTAGTGCAAGTGAGTGAAATGTTCCCAAAAAAGGAGAGCAGAGCATTTTTTTGAATTGCTACTACAAAATCACAGACTGTTACAGGAAGCACAAGGGTAAGAGGAGAAATGCACTTTTAGTATCATAGAGGCCTGTACACCCATTGCTGAGGAAATGAAAAAATTAAAATACATGACTGAGAAAGACAGGAAATTGCGCTACAGGAACGACTTGCAGGAGAAATCACAATATTAGGAGCTTCAAGTTACAGTTTTTGCATCATGCTGTGTACACTGAGACAGGGAAACCATGTATGTTGAGTTATAAAGCATTAGATTTTCTATAGACCCATAAGTCTCATTAGCTGAATTGAAAAACAGAAAAAGGTGCCTAAAACTCATTGACAGCCCTACTTATTCACTTCTCATCCCCACCTGGTGTACCCACAACACATGATGCAGTTAAAAGATGTAGGGGTGAGACAGGCATCAGTACCTCTTCTGTGGGATGAGGACACCTGGTTCACATAATTGTATTTCTGTGGCAAAATAGCAAAAGCATATGTGCTGTGAGTATGCCAGAGAAACTCCCAGACCAAAGGAATCACAGGAACACCTGTGTAGAGTAGGAAGAGGCAAATACAGCAGCCAATGGAGTGTCCAGATGTGTGAGCAGCAGGGTGGTCTAACAGGACTCTACTAACATTGCAGTGGTTCTGAAAGGTCTCTTTCAGTGTCTGCATGGATCATTGTTCAATTTAACTCATTCCCCTCCTTATCACAGTACGGTTTTCTTTGCTATGTGAATCTTTCATCTTAACAGATAAAATCCATCTGATCTGAAGTGAGCTGTCTTTTTCTGAGGAGATAAGATTGGATTTCCATCGTTAAATTTGAGTGTGGAGTCTACCAAGAACATATTATTTTTATGAACAGTGTATAATAATCTGTTATCTTGAAGAGTGTGCTGTAATTTCTTTAGATGGAATACTACAATTTTAATTACTCTGGAGCCTGACTTGCTTATACAGAAACAGGTAATCACTGTAATTCTGCTACTGAATCTTAGTGGACTATATAGTAAAATCTCTGTTTGAAGATTAATACTGACACATTTGCTAAAAAAATGGGTAGAAGTGTTCAGTTTAGGGTTTGTGGGAGCCTAGGGTGCCTCTGAAGATAGTAAAATTATGATCTGTGAAATTTGCCAGGGAATTTTTAGCGATCATTACAATGAGACAAATTCAAACTTAGCTTTTGTGTGTAGTTGCTTTTCCATCCTATTTCCTTGAAAAATAAGATTCAGGATTCAGTGTTTCTGAATAAACTTGCATGTACATCTTGAAGCCCAAGTGAAATAATATTATGTATATTGACCATTTGTGTTTTTCCCTTTTCTTCTCTGTCTTTGTGAAGTTTTTCGTTGGGTTTTTTTGAGGTTGTTTTGTTGTTGTTGTTGTTGTACTTTTGGAGGTTTTTTGTGATTTAGTTGATTAATGTTTGGTGTTTTTTACAGGGAATCATTTCAATAAATTGTTCTCTTTCACAAGTCTTTTTGCAGACTCCTGAAAAGTCCACTCCAAGTGATGACAAACCTGGTTCATGCTAGAGCAGAGAGAGAACTGATAAGCTGGTACCTTAGAGTGGGCTAAGAATACAGGGCATGAGAGCAAATTGAAGAGCTTCACTTAAGAGAATTCTGGAGACAAAAAACTGTGATTCAGAGAGAGTTCCCATCGCATCTCTCTGCTATCCCAATGAATGATGCAGGTTAATGGAAGGCGCAGACCAAAGAGCAAACTGAGAACTAATAGCAAATGCTTACAAAAGATGTGTGATGCTGATGCCTTGAAATGAAGGAATGGCAGGTGTTGAAGTCACACGAGCCAAAAACTCCACTCCCATTATGAAAAGATGGGTGGCTGCTGCAGCTGTGAGGCCTGGAATACATCGACACAGTAATACTGGGGTGATCAATCCATGTATCCATGTGTTCCCTCACTGGAGAGGTAGATAACCTGCCCCACACCCATCCCAAACCCACTGACTCAGGCACAGGGTGAACCTGCTTCAGGATCAGACTAGAGAGTTTGGTTTTGAGTCCTGCTCCAGCTAGAACAGGTCTCGCCGTAAGTCTCCTATATACCACCTTCACAGTATTGCCACTGCCTTCTCCTGTTCTTGGCCTTGCTTTCCACCACTCTTCTGTCTACCTTTCACCTCCTGTTTTCCCTCAGGTAACCACCCAAACCACAATTTTTTTTCTCAGTCAGTACTAGTTTTGATAATAAATACATTATTTCTCAGCCCATTTGCTTGGCAAACTTGTCATTATATGGTATTGCTGATGGTTACCTGAGAGCTGTTTGCCTTACAACACTGTACTCCCACAAACGTTCCCAGCACTCCCCTCCAATTATCTGCAAAGTTTGGCATTTTTTCACATCCTCCCACTTAACCACCTGTGAGATTCAGGCACCTGTCACAACTCTAACTTTTGCTTGCTTCCTACACAGGTACTTGTTATGTTCAGCAGCTTCTGAACACGGTGTTCTGTCCAGCAGATTTTCACTTCCTGCTCTATCACTCATCCTGAGCCAGGGCCCCCTCATCACTCTGAGAGTTCACTTGCAGTCTTGACAACATGTCCACAGTGACTGATAGGGGCTGTCCTGGTCCAGTCCATCTCCCATCACTTGAAGAAGGCACGTAGCTATGATGAGCTGGGATGGTGTCTTGAGGAATCCTCAGAAACTTTCTTCCACTTCAGCACCCAGGTTAAGCACATATCCTTTCAAAGGGTTGGTGGTGGGAAAGCCATGTCATCACCTCTTTAGTTTAGGGAAGCAATTGTAAGACAACTTTTAATATCAATGATCTTCTTAGTGCTTGACTTCCCACATGATTAGTTGTAATGATGTAACCTTCATCTCCATGGAAAGGTGGATTCCCACATGTTCAACTCATTTACCTGTGGTTCAAACTCTGAATTTCTGCTGTTCCCTGCAGTCACACACATCTCAGAGACAGAAAAGCCACAAACATCTTCCACATATTTATGATGAGACTTTGTATCACTGAAATCCCTACTCTCAGGCTGCGTGGTGAACAAAACAGCAGGTGAGTAAAATACAGTAAGTTCTATCTCTTCTTTACATCAATAAGTAAAAAAGCAGAAGGTATGTATTTATGTCTGATATCAGTGCAGTTAACAAAACAGGACAGATTTTTCTGAATTTAAGAATCCCCAGACGCTGCCCACTCATTGCTTCTGCTTGCACAGGCCTCCTGTGAAATTAAGTGAACAACACATCACTCAGGCCAGTATTCTCAGGTGAACACTTTTCAATAACTTGCATGCTCTTGAAACAAACTTTTCCTTAATACTGTAGAAAACTGAGATAGCTGAGTGAACTCTACATACTCATTAGCAATTAGACAAGGGCTATATAGTGAAATTGAAATGAGGTGACAAAAGCTATGTTTAATGGTGAAAGGGATCCTCCCACAGTATGGTCTTGTGCTGCAGCAGTGCTGGTGAGAAGCTGTGTGGCAGGTCAATGACATGGGCATTCATACTGATTTACCTCTATTAATTCCGCTATCTGATATGTCATCATAGGTTTTGGTTTTGTTTTTTTTTTGCTCTCAACAGTTTAATTTTTGAGGAATGATGGCTAAATGAACATTTCTGTGGAATGATGGCTAAATAAACATTGCTGCATCACTTATTCTGTCTTATCTCTTTCTAGCTTCTTTTAGTGCACCCTTCTGTGCTTTAGAGAAATATTCAAGCATCTCCTGTATCCTTGATGGATAAAATGTAAGCACTCACTAAAGATATCTCTGCATCTCCAGGGCATTCAAACATCTGGCACCAGGATGACTCATTCAAGGAGTGCTGTATCCCTAAATCAAATCACACAATCTGTCATTTTTGACATTAAGAAATTAGAGAGGAGGGCGATGAGGATACTGAAGGGTCTGAAGCAGAAGCTGTATGAGGAGCGACTGAGGACATTTGGTGTGCTCAGACTGGGGAAGAGGAGACTGAGGGGAAGACAAGACCGCATTGTGGTCCCCAACATCCTCAGAAGTGGAAGCACAAGGGCTGGTAGAGATCTCTCCACTCTTGTGATTAGTGACAGGACTCAATGAAACAGCAGGAAGCTGAGTCAGGGGAGATTTAGTTTGGATATTAGGAAAAGGTTCTTCCCCCAGAAGGTGTTTGGGCACTGGAACGGGCTCCCCAGGGCAGTGGTCACAGCACTGCCCTGATAGAGTTCAAGAAGCATTTGGACAATGCTCTCAGATATGTGGTGTGATTCTTGGGATGTCCTGTGCAGGGTCAGGAGCTGGACTTCATGATCCTGAAAGGTGCCTTCCAACTCAGCACATTCTGTGATTACATGATTTGATTAAAACAGCTCATGATAATTGTGTGAGGAAAACTTCACCAATTATGCCAAAAATTGCCTAAGCCACAGATTTTCACAAAAAATAAAGTCGTCTACCTGTCTCATCTGCCTTACAGTGAACTCCACAAAGAACATGAGACATGAAACCTCCCCTTCATCACTGACAGAGCACTCCACACCCAACCTTTCTGGAAGGCTAGCTGCCCTATGGCTTGACTTAATCCCACATTTTCTTCTTCCCAGTTTATTGTTATGTATTGACACACAGTTCCTTGAGAGCAGTCAGACAAATCTACTGTTTAAAACTCTGCATCCTTCTTAGCCTACAAATACATCAGAAGTGGCATAACAGAAATAAATAAATTGTTCCCTGTGCTCACTGAAGATAGGGCAGAAAAAGCAATAGGTTTATAATGCAGCAAAAGATACTTAGGACTCTGACAAGCTTGTGGCAGAAGATTAAAATCAGACATCAAGTTTTCATTTAGCTTAATATACAGGACTGAATGCTGTGATAAGTCAGCAGGTGATGACTTGTGGTATCAGCCATCCCTGTATTAATGGGCAGCAGAAGAGACGCAACACTTTAGTGCTTCAACAGCTTCATCTGCCTGAGTTTGGCTGCCAAGACAAATCTACCACAGCCCTTAGTTGAACCATTAAAGTAAGACATAGCATTAAGTACAGCCAAACTTTGGAATGATTTCTGAAAGATATTTGCAGAATACATATATTAAACCTCTGTAAGGAACAGCTTAGGTAAACACCACTTAGGAGACTTTGATCCTGCATGTGATACAGGCAGAGGAAGCCAGGGTTTGACTCAGTGAACTCATGGGCTCCCTTTTCTTCTTCTCCCTATGATTTTGTGAGCAAATTATGTAATTCTGACAAATTATCATAGATCATCTAAGCCACCAGAGATCTGTAGCCCATTTAGCTCTTTGACTTCTTGTTTTGAGTCATTCAGACTCGAGGCACACTGAAAACTGAAGTGAAGCATTCAAAAATATTGGATGACTTATAAAAGAAGTCTGTAAGTTTTGGATGTTTCATTGAAGTACTCCAACTTGTTCATACTTTTATTCCTAGAAATAGTGTTAGAGATCATCAGTCTCTTAAGTCAAGGTATCTTTTAAAATCTTGAAACATTTAAAGAATTACATTTCAAATTCCTATTGGCATTTTTGGATATCTTTATGAGTAAACAGTATTTTGTTTTGAATTTTACAAAATTTTGAGAAATTAATGTTAAGAAATGAAACAAGTGATGCAAAAGTAATTAAAACTTTTCTTTATATTTAAAATTTGAAGACCTTATTCTTTGTTCCAGTTCCATATGTTGTTATTTTCTCATCAGCTTGGAAGAGTAAAAAATAATTCAAATTTTGTTCCAATTTCAGTTGTGAACAGCTACACCTTCCATTTTCTCTTCTCCTTCCAAGACTCTTTATATTAAAATGTGAAAATACTAACTTTAAATTTTTCCCAAAACAGTTCTAAGAAAGGCTTTTTAAAAAATTGAATTCCAAAAAAGACAAGGCATTGTTTCTAGTGTATCTAACCTTATCTAATAACATTTTCAAGATCCACAACTTTGAAGTAAAAGTATTCAAAATTAATTTTAAGTTAAGCTTTTTTGGGGACTGTATTTTCTTTTCTGTATAAATAATTACATGACATTTTACATTAAAAATCTTATTTTTCTGCCTAGAATTAATATATAGTTATATCTTATTAATAAAATTATAAAATTTTATTCAGTGCTATTTGAATGGCCATATAAATGTCATTATTTCAGTGTTTCCAAACAGCTAACCTAGAAGTAAAACAATTGGTGTCCAGTGAGACATCATAACAAGTGAAGAATGAACTCTCAAATTGAACAATCAATAACTACAGGGGTGAAAATTGCCACTTCAGACAGTTATTGTAGTATTGTTGTGAGTGAAATACATTTTACATAAACTGAGGTTGGTTCACTATGCAGCATATGAAGAAGCAGGCCAGATTTGTAAATGGCTTTGTTATTTGCAAAGAGTAAAACAGGTTAACTATCAATATATTTAACGATATAATTATGTTAATGGTGACCTGACATCTACCAGTAAATAGGATTTTTAAAAAAATAAATACATTGCTCACTGTTGGCTTTTTTTGGTTTTTCATGTGGGCTTTTTTGTTTGATGTTCGTCACACTTATGTGTTTGTGTATATATATATATATATATACACTGTGCATAGTATATTTAGTTTGTTTGTGGTCTTGTTTTGGAAAGTGCCAAGTTTTATTTTCATAGCTGTTTAAATGAATACTGTAGGCAGAAGATAAAGGGCTTGCCAAGCTGATACGCTTGAAATCAGTGTATTTATTGCCAAAGCTATTAATGCAAGTAGTGGACTAAAAGCTAAAAGCAAAACAGTAAAAGCAATCTCCCCAGACGTACCCAAATTCCGTAAAAATATCACATAATTAATAATTATCTAAATGTACAATTTGGTTTGTGACTTATGCAAAGTAGTTCTTCCTGACATTTCAGTTTATTACTGCAGCCTGAGTTTCTCTGCTGAAATTTGTGATTGTATATTTCTATGGTAACCTTGGAGGAGGGAAGGGAAGGGTGCCCAGGGAAAAGAAAGCAAGGATGCCACAAGAAGGAAAACAACATGAAACTGAGAAAAACAGCCAATGGAAAAAAAAAAAAAAAAAAA
>VWYP01023181.1:34920-58821 GCA_013400435.1 Pycnonotus jocosus
AAGGCATGTTTTGAATGGAAGCTCTGAACACCCTCATTCTGGATAAGCCATGCTTTTTATTATCAGTACACATTTAATCTGGGGACAGAAGAAGAAGAGGTAGTGAAAGATGCTGGGCTTAACAGGTAATTTTAAGTAACCTTAGGTCAATATCTATGCTTGCTGTGTAGTTTGCAGTGAATTGAAAGTTTTATCTGAATTTATACATCAAGCTAAAGGCACTTAGGTTTGGAGTATTGTCCTATATTGCTATGGGAGATACAGTCAGCTCCAAAAGGTGATTTCATCTCATCAGATGTGTCCGTTTCTCAACCCTGGTTGTTAGAGCTGACTGATTCTTGATTGAGGTAAACGAGTCAAGCATTTAAAATTTCTACCTTTTTTTTTTTTTTTTTTTTTTTTTTTTTTTTTTTTTTGTGCTAGTGGGGAAATACTAATCTCATGTCACTATCTGAAGGAATCAATTTGCTAGAAACATCTAACTACTGCTTTCAAATAATTTAAGCATCCAAACTTTTTAAATAGACGTTGATGTAATCTAGGGTTGGGAAAGTGGAGAAAAGAGAAGAATAATTTTGAAGCAACTTAGAGAGTATTTGATTTATAACAAACTGTCCCTTTTGAGCTCTGAATTACTTAGGATAAATGTAGACTCTTAGTATGGTACCAGATATTTAAAACTCACTGCTTAGAAGGAAGGAGTATCTCCACAAGAGCATGTTCTCTGTTTTCAAGCCCCTGGCTACGTAGTTAATGTCAGATAGGGGCTGAGTGTGACACACTGTGACACATGGAGTTAAATGAAATTGTGCACTTTCTTATGTATGCCATCACAGCTCACCACCTCTGTGTTATTTTACTCCCAGGTGTTCATGTTCACGTTATGTGAGGATAATAGAAAGCAAGTACTTGTCAATATCTTAAAAGAGAGAGTAAATATTTTTTAAAAAAAATTAATTATCTTGTATATGTTCTACTCTGGTTAAGTTTCCCCTTTTCTTTCCATTACTATTATAGCTATTTGTTTTTTGTTGGGTTTTTTTTGTTTGTTTTTTTGGGGTTTTTTTGGTAGATGTAGGAGATTATAGGGGATATCACTTGCGGCTCCCAAGGAGTGTTAAACAGAAACACTCCCAAATGAGAGGAATACTGACATTAACATCACTGCCATAAGTATGAGGCTACCCTTTCCAGTCCTCTACCTTTTCAGATTTTTCCCAATGAAGCTGTTTTTGCACTGCTAATTAGGTTGACTAGTGATGTTTTGCTTTTCAGAAAGAGTGAACTTCATGTTTTGAAAGCAGTGGAGACTCTGGCAGTGTCCGCCTTCTTCCTGACACCAGAGTCATTGCTTATGTGAATAAATGCTGTGTTAAAATGTGTGAAGAGGTGGAAATAGGTCTTAAGTCACTGTCATTCATTAATACCAGTGCCTGACTGCTTGTCTTTTTACTATCTTGTGTATAAAATCTCAATGACATACAAGGTAGGGTGGAAGGGAGGAAAAGTGCATTAAACAGTTCTCTATATTACCTATTGCATGAGAAAAAAAAAAGGTGGAAAATAGAGACAAATGAGCTCCAAAACTATTTAGACCAGATTTCTCAATAAATACATAAACAGAATCCTGAAAGTATACATACTTTAAGTGCTTCTCTAATTATCTTTTGCTCCTTTCATCAGACAAAAAAAACCCACCCCAGATTCATATGTTCTGCTTGAATGACTTATGGTGTACTTCTGTGGAAAAAATAAAACAAGACTTTCAAGGCAAAAATAAAGTTTGCATATCTCCTTTAAAACAGATTAAAATAAGTCTATTTTATATGAATAGAACTCACATCACCCACTACTCCACAAAATCAGTATGGATCGTTGTGAACAAAAGCATTCAAGTGTGTTAAGAACACATGGTACTAGAGCAAGAGAATGTACAAAACCATAGGTACCATCCTTTCTAATCAAGTTCTTAAGTAAAAAAGTAATGTAGTGGCTTCTGTTCTTTTCATAAGCTTTTACAAGACAGAAAATATATACAGAAAAGCTTGTTGCTTATCTATGATCAGCTGGAAAGGAACAGAAAAGCCAAAAACAAGAGCAGACATAATGAAATCTTCAGGTATCAAATTTCTGAAGTCTTGTTTTATTGAAAAAAATGTATCATAATCATGTCAGGAGTACAGCCTGGTTGTCTGTCACATGCCCCCCTCTGTGGAGGTGAATTGCCATGTGCTTTCATGTCCTCTTGCCCTCTTTCACACGTACACTTGACCTGCTGCAGCCCATGAGGTCCATCGTAATTGACACTGCCTGCAAGAAGTAAGCAGGAGCAGGAGCTGGAGTTCCCCAGCTGGTGATCTCTCAGTCACTAATGGTTGGGTAGATCAGGAAAATGGACCTTTGTATCATCCAATCCCAGCCTCAAAGGGAGGTTGTTGGATGTTGTGTTCCTCCTGCTGCTCCCCAGTGTCAGCAGCTCTGCTCCTCATTTCTGGGACATGGGACTTGATGCATCACACGACAGATGACTGCATTAGTGCCCACGACACATCAAGAGAATGAAATGTAGGATGCACTGATAGAGATGGCAGCAGCTTAGGAGCGTGTAGGCTTTTGATTCTCTCTGACTTTGTGGCTTGCTAAGATACTGATAGGAAGGCTCAGCAAGGAATCTCTCTATGCAGCTCAAAACCTCTTATATTTAAAATGGGTATTGTTTTTCTCTGTTGTGTTTTGTTTGGATTTTGAGGGAGTTTCTTTGGTTGGTTGGTTGGTTGGTTGGTTGGTTTTGACGCAGTTATGTCTCCACCTTAAAAGATGAAAAAGAAGTCTATGAAGATCGGAATCTGCTCTTTATTTAAAATTAAAACATTGTTTCATATTCACTTTGTAGATTTTCTTTTCATACAAATATTGTGAGTCATACCAGGTGCAATCCTTTTTTCTATTTTCAGTTGCAAAGGGTTGCTACAAAGTACAAAGCACTAAGCACTTTGTTTTTTTCAAGAAGACATATTTCTGAATTCCCAATATCTCTAAAGTTGAAAAGCCTAGTAACAGTCTCTGTAGACTTTGTATCTACTCAGCCATTTTTTTGTCATAAGCACTTTCATATGAGTTACCAGAACAGTTTTTAATTAAAGTTCAGTGACAAACCCACCATGCATACTCCTTTTATACCTTTCTGCACTCTGTACATTTACGCTTTTTGAAGTATACCCAATTTAAATGTTGTGTTCCTGTCCCTCTAAAACAATTAGCTACTTCTAGATGCTTTCAGGATTCAGAACTTCTTGTTCTCACTGATCAAAACCTTACATTTCTGGAGTGAAACATAAGCGCTGTTCAATACAGCATAAGCTACGCTGCATCCTGCACCATACTACACATTACTCAGCAGGGCACAACAACAGTGCACAGAAAATATAAGGCAGAAAGTGAAGGATGCAGTTCTCTTGATAACATTCTGATGGAATACCAGCACTCAAAATAAAATACATACTCAGCTCAACAGTGACTCATACATTTGAAAGTGAATAGGAAATTTGGGTAGACAGAAAGTAATGATCAATGTGAGAATTTTACAGGATGAAGGAATTTTACTGTTAAGCCCTGCTTAAAGTCTGAAAAGGCTTTGAAAAGTTGTGTGAATTATGAAGTAAATTACATTGTCCTACTTTTTTTGTTAACAGACAGGAAGGGTTGTTAGTCATCCTGATGCTTTTTTCCAGTTGCAGAAATTCACATTTTCACCAAGTAGCAAGATAAAAAATCCTAGCAGGAGGAATAGAAAATAAAAGATTTATTCCCAGACTGTGGTCAGCTCATGCAATGCTGATGGTCTGTGAAATCACACAAACAGATCACAGAGCACCCAGAATTCCATGATTAAAGAGGAACTTGCAGGTGGCCCACTTGTGTACTGACTCTGATTCATAGCAGAACAGTCTATGACCAACAGTATTCAGGCCAGAGCATATCAGAAGCCACTACACTGTGCTTTCACTTGGGTCTTGATTTCCCACTTAAGCTCACAGCATGGACTCCTCTTTTCCTCAAAATACAGCAGAATGATCTGTTCTTCACCCTTTCCTTAAGCATAAATTCCTGGTACGTCTGTACCACCCCTGTATCTTGCATTGTATCTTGAAATTTTGGCAAGGTTGGGTGGGGCTTTGAGCACCCTGGTCTAGGGAAAGGTGTCCCTGCCCACTGTAGGGTGGTTGGAACTGGATGATCCCTAATCTTCAGCCCAACACATTCTGTGATTCAAAAAAACATCCTCACCCCAAACCCAATCCCAAGCAAACAAGAAACAAAAAATGACCAAACCAAAACCCCACAAAACAATGGAATAACCATTTCATAACACTAAAATGCTTGATTTAGGATTCATATTTCAAGCTTTGATAAGAAAAGAGACGTCTTTTGAAAACAGAATATATGGAAGTATTCTCAAAATGCAAATGAATAAACAAGCAAAATCTCTTGATACTTGACTCTACTTTTACATGTCAATTTCTTTGATTTCGATGCACTGAACCATTTTCTAGCCTAATATTAAATTAAGAGAAAAGGTTTAAAAAACAAAATTACTATTTAAATGCACTTAGAGAAGTGGAGCCTTTTGTTTTTATTTTTCGCATCAGATAAAGTCTTCTTTAGAGAATAAAATTTCCTTGTGTGTTTTTGGCTTTCACAGTTTTTCATTGACATTCAAAAATTCAGAGGTTAGAGAAAAAAACATAGGGAAGGTTTATTCGATGCAACTAGGTTTAGATCTTGTCAAGCATGAAGGTATTGTAACATAAAAGTAGAGGACCCCCAGAAAAGTAATGTTCAAATTGGGAAAAGAGTGAGATTTCAGCTCTCTTAATTCTTTTTTCATGCCATGAAAATACAAAGAAGAAAGTAAAATAAAAATGTTTCCAGAACAAATGTCTTCCATAATGCTCCCTGTTGATTTTAATGGATAATTGTAGCCAGAGATTTGTAACTGGCAGTAGAATGTCCACAAAGAAAGATCAACCTAGCAAGGGAAGGGTAGAAGGGTTTGTTTGGTGCTTTATGTCTCATTGTGCAAAACATTAAAGGTACAAAGAAAATTTTATTTTGAGTTCAACCAGCGGTTTAAGTCCCTGCAACAGAGAAAAAAAAAAAATCAAGACTTTTTTGAAACAGAATATCTAAGACAAGGCAAAAGCCTATAATGGAGCCTGGTAATGTAACTCCTAGGAATCAACCTCTCACTCAGAGCATGGACAACCTCCAATCTATATTTTGTTTCAAATTTAGATCACAATGAAGTACAGAGTATCTCTGACCTGTCTTCGTAATTTGTTGCAGTCTTTGATTACTCACTTTTTTCCCCCCTAAAATCTATTAATAATTTGCCTTGTTGTAGCTCATATTCATAGCCTGTAATATCTTTATGGTGCACTTCTGAGAAAAATCTGGCTCTGCCTTTTCTGCACTTTGCTCCTTAATGTTTGAAACCAGCTTCCTTTCATTTTCTCTTTTCTATACTGACAAAATCAGGTCCCTCAGTCTTTCCTTCCTTTTCCATCAATCTCTTGTGTTCCAGAGCTCTAAACAGCTCAGTAGCCCTTCACTGACTAATTCCTTTATTTCAATATTTCTTGAGTACTGGGGAGACCAAAATGGGAATGATGGTTTGGATGCTGCATTCTTAGTGCCAAATGAAGAAGAATGGCTCTGGCCTATCGGCTACACTTTTTCTCACAGAGTTTATTTTCTTCATGTCTGCCAGGACACACTTCTGAATAAGGTTTCATTTTGGCCACTGGGACATCTCAAACTCTTTTTGTTAAACTGGTTGCTAATGTCCCCAGCATTTGTGGGATGTTGCATTCAGCTTTGTTAAACTTCATAAAATCTCTGCCATCTTTGCTCAGTTTGATACCATCTGAATATAGTATTGCACTTCATCCCATTTTACAGGCCAGCTATGAAGACATTAAACAATGTCAGTCTCATTATCAGCCCTTGAAAATGTCTAATATTCTTTTATTTTTCCCAGCTTTATTTTTCCCAGACTCCATATATTGGATCAAGACGTTCTGTGGCTGTGATGCCTCTTCAAGATGAAAATAAAGACACAGACTGTAAATGTATTATTTTATAAGAAATCATTGATTACATGGAGAGGAATTATTCATTTGGTCTCTATTTGTCCCTGCTATAGTCAGTAAAATTTTTCTCAGTACTGTTCAACATCCTTCCACCAAAAAGAAATTACAACCAACTTTTTAGTCACTTGTTTCAGAAGTTTGATGTTTCAGTGTTCTTTTTATTGACAAGGTTCAAGGACCTTAGTTGGTCAATATGCTCAACCAAATGGAAGAATTAGCCTTTCATGAGAATGCTTACTGTATGGGATATGGGAAGACAGTTATTGATATTGTATTCCTATCCTAAGCATAAATATGCATACTGTACCTTTCACTTGTGATGAAGAAAAGGCAGCAGAATGATAAGTCTAAGCTAATAAATATCAACTAATTGTGTCACAGGGACTTGGGGTATCTCAGTTTGAGTGCAGAGTACTTTTTAAAATGTTATATATACATATAATTTATACAGTCAAGACTGGTTAAACCATAGTGTTCAAGCCTGACTGATTTCCATCTTCATGTATTATGTTCTAGACAAGCCAAGACTTCAGGCACAGAAGTTCTAATTAGAATTAGGAACATTTCCTCATGTGGGAAATTACTGCAATGTGTCAGAGAACACTCATGGAAAACGTGTTACTGTTGGTAAAATAAAATGACTCCTCAGATGCAGAAAAAGCTACAAGTATGAAGATACACCTTGACAATATGACTGAAATTTCTCTAGAACATTCCATTGAATTAACAGTGCTACTTGTAAGGAGCAGTGTAGGCTTGACCTTAGGGATACATTTTAGCCTTACATACGCTGCTGGTTTTTTGTGTGTGAACTTCTGTGTGTATACATATATATACCTGCGTGTCTATGCTTTATTCAGAGCAATATTGCATTGTTGACTATTTGTAAAATACTCAAAGACTTTGAAAACCAAATTGTCAAATTAGAAAGTGCCCTCAGCATGATGTAGCATAGTGATAACTGTTGCAAGTCCAGGTCAAGTGTGGAAAATTCCCACAAGTCCAATGTCTCCAGTATCTAACACATTTTTAAAGTGAAGAAATTTTTAAAATTTATTTTAACTGATGCTCAGGTTAGAAACTGTACTATAACTGTACTCAAAAGTATTGAGCTTTTTTTTTTTTTAAAAATCTGCTTTTGCTAAAAAAACTGCACTTTGTTACATTTTGTGGCCTATTTCATTGCTGTGTCTGGTTAATGCAGTCATGTTTCATTACTCTATTGACATGGCAGAACATAATACTGGTACAACTGAATGCGTCAGATCAAAAATATGGTACAACAGCCTGGAAAATTAAACAATTTCTTTTTCTTTCATGTTAAAAAAAGACAGATTTAATAAAGCTCTGAAAACATTCAGTTAGAATTATATTTAAAACTTCAAATTTGTAATCTGTTATGGTTCATGTGCAAAAACATTACATTTCCAGGCAAACACAGAGTAAAAGTGCAGTTTCTACTTTAAGTTAAGAAGGGAAATACTCACCCAGAAGTCTGGCAGGCTTCCCGTGCTTAGGAATATGTGACTTAAATCTGATCCAGTAGGTCTCTGTTCCACATCTACTGAAATCATGCAGCTCCATGTGATTGCAAAGGGAAGAGAATTGCCACTTCACACAAAAATCTACCGCAGCTGCTCTCACTTCGAGGCAGATGTGCAGAATGAGCTGCATGCAAAATTTAAGAAAAATAAAGAGATTATGTCACTGTAGGGATACAGTGATTTAAAGATAATGCCCAAAGTGGTGCATCTTTACTGTTACCTATGTTATGGAAAGCTCTTTGTCCTTTTTCTTCAGGAAAAGTTGAAGAGTTGCAGAAAAAATGGGAGATGATGAATTACTTTATTGATGGCATCACCACAAAGAATAAAACAAAAAATGCTTTACTCAGTACACAATATTTTTGTTTCACAGAAATTGGTTTTTGGGAACTTTCTGCTTTTTCTCTCTGTCTGGCTATTGGTAGATTTCTGAGAGACAAGTAAAAATTGTGCTGATGGCAGAAACAATATGTAAATGTCCAAGAGGAACAGTGTACCAAAGGTGGCAGAGTCATGGCTACAACAATGTTGAATTTCCCTGTGTGACTGTAAAGTGACCTTATATATGTGGGACTGTAGGTGGACAACAATGCTGAAAACCTGCTGTTTCTATTCTCATTCTAGATAAATCTCTAAACTAAGATACTTTTGGATTCAAAAATGTGCCTCAGCAATATTTTTACTGTATTCACTGACACTATTCTAATCAGATTTTCTTAGTTAGCACTTTGGAAGGTGGTAAAACAATAGAAATTCAGTCAGGATTCTTTTCTCGATTCAATTCTACTTATTGTACTGAGTTGATGTTTAGCTTTTTTCTCATAACAACACTCTAGCATTTGCAATTTTCTCTCCATCTTTTCTTCTGGAAGCAAGCAAACAACACACCTTGAGTATTTTACCAAACAGTAAACAAATTCATTTTTTTAGTGAATACTCTTCAGCAGGACTTGGCATTCTTTTGCTTTGCTGTATTGCAACCAGTATTGGAGTTACAACAAACACTGGGGTTTTGCTGGAGCCACAGACTACCCATGAACAAATCTTCCCAGTTTTTCCATCATCTGGCTAAAATGCCAGCTTGTTGCTAAACAAAGGCTGGTTTGGCGTGGTCGTCCTCTGGTGGTGGGTGTGCATCCCCTCCTCACCTGGGCCCTTCTTAAGGAGATCAGAGGTGTCACCATTACACACAAAAAAACTCTCCTCCTCCCCTTGGGCTGGGGTGGGCAAACCTGGCCCCATCAAAGCACCCTCTGCTTTTGCAAATGGCCAATTTTTGAGTCATTAACCTTTAACATTTCAATCTCTCACACCTGGCGCACCTCAGAATAAATGATACCCACCCAATTTCTGTAAAATGATTGTAGCTGGATTCCTGCTGTGGACAAGGCATATCCTAATCAGCCACTTTCCATTTTTTCATTAAAAATAAGGAAATGATACAGGATAAGAATAAATCATGCAATTAAAGGAATGCAGTCCAAATCTTAGTAGCTACAAAATGTCATTCATAAACCATTCACTAAAGGACTCTGTTCCTCTACTGTCTCTTAGATTAATTTTTTTACAACTAATTGGCAGTTATTGCTTTATTATTTGAATTAATTTGTTTCATTATTCTTCAGTTTTTTAGATGTTAATTTAAAATCAATTTAGTTGGAAACAAAACACTTTAGCATACAAAACAGTAGATAATTTTTTATCTTGCATTAAAAAGTTGTAAAAGTTGACCCTTCCTGTTACAGGCTGATAAAAATTTGATGGGCCGGATTGGATACAAGCTGTTCATACTCTTTCAAAGTTAGTTACAAATTAAAGTTTTGATCAAGACAGCATTTCAAACAGATGAGAACAACCTTTGAAGATTGTCCACTCTTTTGTACTTTGTTCATCAGAAAGTCTTTTTTCTATACTTCTTTGCTCCCTATAAAAAAGCTTTTGAGAGTTCACTGGTGACTAGAAAGAATGTATAGGTAAAGTTCTACTTATTCTTATCCTTATATTTCAGGCTTTCACAATGATAAGGTCAAATTAGAGAGGTGGGAGCAGAATTCCTGTCTCCTGTTCCCTCACAGGGGTGCTGGAATGAGTAACAGAAGATGTCCAACCTCTTCAGAACTTCATAGCACCTCCGCCTGTGAATGTTTCAGCCAATTCTGAATAGGTGGTGCAAGGCTGTGAATAAACAAAGCTTGACTTTTCATCCACATATTGGCTATTGTAAAGTATTTGTCAGATGTCCAATGGGAAGGATTTCAGGGCTGTATGTTGTTTGCATTGTCCTTTTGCTGATTAGTTCTGATAAATTCTGATTACCTGTGTGATTTGTTTTTATCTCTTGACTCTTACATACATGGTGCTTTTTAAGCTATTAAATACAAAAACTAGTACTACTCAAATTCTACTTTTCAGAGAACTCTGCAATAACAATCAGCATGTTTAGGAAGAAGAAAGTACTAAATGCTGAAATACTGGGAATTATACACCCTGACATTATTTCAAGATATTGTATATTACAACTCACATCTTTTACTGGCAGCAGTTTGGTCTTATTTGTAGAACTAAGGATTTTTTTTCTGTTGTTAAAAAAAATAAATTATAATATTAATGATTTTGTACCATTGCATGTATTTCATCTAGTGTTATTTCCTTAAAAAAAAAGTTAAAACCCCAATAAAGTAGAAGGACAGCAATGGGATGAGAAAAATAGATGCTTGTAATGTCTAGAACCTAAAATGAGAAATTCCAAGTTCCCCCTTTTTGAAGCATTAAGCCTTTGCCTAGGAGTAAATTTTGGATTCTTAATACTGGAAGAGAAGGAAGTTCAAATTTGTGGTAGTGAAAAATTACACAATTTTGAAGTTGTTTCAGATATTGTTTGATACTATTTCACGGGTTGAACACCTGCCAATTCAAAACTGTAGTACTAATTCACCTGTCAAAATTGTATAAAACTATTGAGATCTTCAACAAAAAAATTACAATTCATATTTTTTTTTCTTGGGTTACATGCTCTGTGAAATTTATGAGGTGTGCAAAATTTTGCATTACAAGCATTATAATCCGACAAAGACATTTCATTTACAGCTCTATTTGAAGTAGATAATAGCATCTGCCATGATATACACTGCTGAAGAGAAATGTATGCTTTTAAACATCAGGAAGAAAATTAATTTTCCTGTCTACAAGAGCTTTGGGGAAACATAAATGACACTTCTTCATGTTTGGTTGTAATTTTTTTTTATGTAATTCAAACATTTTAACAACTAAAAATCCTGTCTAGGTCCAGGGTTTTTTATGTACATTTTCTAAGGTGATTTTATTCCCATTAGAGATACCTGACATTCACAAAAGCATGTTTTCTGTTCAAAATCCTTGTTAAAACATGCATTTAAATTTCAAAATCAAGATTCTCCTGTGATTTGTCTGTAAATAATACCTCAAAAAAAGGTATGGAATTAAATTGAATTAGGAGTATCCTGATGAAGACAAGGCCATTTCTAGTTCTAATATGAGTAACAAATCTTATTAAAAGTACCTGGAGATTGTCAAACGTATTATATACTCTTATATTAGATATAGTAACCATTTTTAATATTGAAGCATACAGCCTGAATTAAATAATCTAATGTCTTAGAAATAGATTTCATGTCATTAACCTATTCCTCTTTCCTTGGACATTTTGACCTGACATCCTCTTTTGCTCTGTTCAAGAACAACTTTGAAAATTTTATTGTTTTAAAAAGTCCTTTCCCTTTCCTAGTGGTAAAGAGATGAAATACAGTGTAATGAAGAGAAAGTTGCAGTCCTTGAGTTTCAGTCTGGCAGTTGCAAAACAAAACTAAAAGGAATATTTCACAGGAGTTGTTCTTCTAGCACCTGTAAAGGCATTGATTAACTTCTTTCCATTAACTTGTGACCTCAACATTAAGCCTAAATAATGCAGGGACAGCTGTTGACCACTAAAATGTGGTTCATTTTTCTTCCTTACCTTCCATTTTCCACGTTGAACTTTCATAATGGATCTGTAAAGGAAATATACAGCATAGTCTATATGCAAGTTTGCATATAGTTTGCATGAGTGTGTGTGTGCTAAAAAACAGCAGAAGAAACTTTACAGCAGGTTTAGACAAGTGGTGAAGGTGTAGCTTGTCAAGAGACTGATAGCAGCCACCCATGGATGACAGCAGGGCATTGAGCTGAGTGTTGAAGATAAGCTACACAAGAGCTAAATCCACAGCAGAGTTGTGGGGTAATCCCAAAATGATACTGCTCAGCATGGCCCCGTGCCTTAAAGGCTGCAAAGAGCAAGGCCACTCAAGATGAGCCTGGAAGATATGAAGAGGCATCAAGGTGAATAATTTATTGTCCTCTCTTTCATCCTGTGTCATAATGATCAAAATATTAGAACATACATGTCTCATATTTTTGCATGAGAGTATGAAATTGTGAATGCCAATTTGCCATTTTCTATGATAAAAATAACCTTTTTCCTCTGTACCATCTCTTCTTAATTTTACACACTAGTTAAACATTCACACAGCATCAGATTGATAAATCTGAATGGTTATGATAGAAAAGAGATTTTTTTTTGTTGTCCTCATTGAGTTCTGTATCACATCCTCAGAGCAATTTACTTATACATTAACTGCACTTGCAAAATTAATTTATTCAGTCTTTGCTTCTCTGGACTGTCAAGAGTGGAGAACAATTCCATGACAGGAAGAGGACAATGTTTAAAATGCAGATTCCCACACCAAGTAAGAAGAATAGTTAGAATAGTGGAGGTTTTTTGCTTGTAGTTCCAATACAACATAGAACTCTCATGTCCATGCACAGTGACTAAATAAATTATTTATAATTACTCTGAAGTTCTTGAGTAACTAATTTTTCTGTCATCAAAAAATATGGCTAAATATTAAGTGTTTAAAGCTTTGTGAACTGAATTGGTTAGGAATTAAAATGAATCAAATTGAAAAGCTCTTCAGCACTTATAGGCCAGAGGACTTTTCTCTATAACACAACATTGCTCAATCAGCTACTCCACAGAGAGTTTTAAGTGCTCTTTTTAAGCATCAAAAAATCAAAAAATACTTTGTTAGAAAGTATTAGAAAGATCACTGATCTGTCAGGTAAAATGATTGAGTTTCATCAGTTCTTCCTGTTTTAATAGTTGGTGCTAATTTTCCTCCTAGCAACAGCAGGGTCAATGTTTCTCCTTTTAGTAAAGTTTACCTGTTTCTTACTTGGCAGTGATGTATCTTTCTGCCTATGGAATTAATTCTTTAAAAATACAAACCTACTAAACAATTATTAAACAAATCCAATAACTGATAGAGCACCCACAGGTAAAAATAAAATACCAAGGAACAATAAAATTCTGATGATATGAAGATGTTCAGAAGCAGAAACATACATACTTATGAGTGTTCTTATAACTTCAATAGAAACTTACAGAGTGCTATGAATTACAGGATAAGAAAGCAGAGAAATCTCAGTTTGCTGCCACAGATAATACATTAGTAACAAAATCTTCTGAAGAAAGTACACAGTCATTTTTTTTTATTTTCATTTCCCAAATTACCCGTGAAATTCTCACTCCAAAAGAACATTTTTAACAAGCAAAAATGGCCTGGTCTACTTTAATAACACAGCAGTGAAGCCATTTGATCTGCATCCATGTAGCAGAGGAAAGAATTTTGTTCAGATGTATACCTAAGTTTTTGTACTTTTAAAAGTTGTGGAATCTTTTCTTACAAAAATTTGATAATGGTTAGTATATTTATTTCTTTATATTTATGACAGTCATTTAAAAATGGGCAAGAATATTGTTTCAAGCATTGCTGCAATGAAGCTTTCACTCAATCACATGCCTGATAAATAGCTTTATAAATCTCCCAACACACTCAGGAAAATAAAAGTTCTTCAGAGACCTTTTCTTACACATATTCCTGCCACATCTAGGAGGAGAGCAATAGATGTTTGATGTGACTCAATAATATTTATATGACAGCTTCCAAGAGGAAGTGCAAGAAAACAGTTTCAGTGAATGATGAAGGTGAAAGAGTTTAAGATATTGTCAGAGCAGCAAGAGCTACATCCTTTTTCATGAAATTGCATAAGATCAAACCTTGCACTGTCAAAGTGGATCAGAAACTCCAGTGTTTGACACATCTTGATTCAAAGGAATGATTCCAAGTTGGCAGTTTCATGAAATGAAGCAGGTATGAATAATGTAGACAGCAAATGAGTAATTATCATGCATTTTATGTTTATTAATCCCTCCTCTGACACATCGTTAGGGGCATTCTCGAGCTTATGCTTTTTGATTTTACAAAGTCTTGCCAGAAATTATCTTCCTTGGGAAGTTCTCTCTCATCTGGAGAATTTGCTTTGGAACATCTACACAACCCACAATACAAAATCAGCATCTCCTCCTCAGCCAGCTTTACTGTGTATATTCTTCATAATTAGTGCTTTGGACCTTCTCATATCACGCACCTCAAATCTCCCATTCAAGATTCCCCTTTCTGCAGACTGATGCTTCCTTTTATATATTCCTCTTATTCCCTGCCATTTCCCTCCTTAGTCTATCTTCACTCCTACCTTTTAGCTTCAGTCTCTTAACACAGCATTACTTTTTTTATACAAGGCTTTTGCCAAGCTTCTCATCTGTTCTCTCTTCTGAACTGCTCTCTGCTCACCAGCACACCCACAAAGGCACTGGACGGCCTTTGATCTGCCTGCTTTGTGAAAGAGAATTTCAACTTAAGCGTATTTGTATTTTAAACCCACAAACTGAGAGCCTATAAAGTAACTGTATTGATTACAGTGGTATTTCTGCTAGCTTTTTAAGATGCACTTCCTTCACGATGTTTAAAGTTCTTACTAAAAATCCTGCTGGAGTTATTAAGACAGTTTTTAAAAGAATTTGACCCCATTTGACTGTTCATAAAGAAATTAAAAGGAAATACTAACCCTGGAGAAAAATATTAAATATGTATCACATTCTGCAGAATGCATTTATTGTTGCACTTCTTTTTGTAAAAATATAAGCATACTGTTAGTTCATCTGAAGGTCATCAGTATCAGTAATACAAATGCTTCACAGTTTTTATAAATCTCTTAGTTGCCAAGGTGCTTCTGCAATACACAGAAAAAATATTGACCCTCACTAGACAAACACTTTGGCAATCAGTTTCAAGTCACAACCTGTAAATATTGCCAAATATTTATCTTTTATAATTATCAGAGTTTTAAGACTTAAAAAATTATGCCCAGAGGATAGGGAAGATTTGACCCAAATAAGGCAGTTTGTGCCAGAACAGTGGTGAAGAACAGAAACTTATCTTCAGAATTACACAAATGTTCACACTATCCATCCTATTCTTTCACAGGCCAATTCTGACATAACACTTTCAGTTCTTCTGGCTAAGTCCCAGGCATAGGAAGGATAAAGCATAAAGAGGTAGTGACTGGAGAGAAAACTGAGGATGCTAGAGGATGTGCCACAAGATCCATGAAAAGAAAACAATTAAAAGAAACCGCCCCTCAGCCATAATGCTGCTCTGGATTGTGTGATGTGTTCTGTGTCCTTGTCCTGCTCTCTGTCACAGCCCACAATCATCTCACTAGGATATTTGTTGCATTCAACACTAGAGGAACCTCTGTGATCTGGTAGGCTCCTTGCTTTTCAAGGAGAGCACAATGTGGCTCAAGGTGGCTTCAGCTTTCTATTTCCCCTCACAAGCATTAACTCCACACATCTCATATAAAATGAGTTGGTATTTGATATCCACTGTCACTGGAGCTACCTCTCCCTACACTAATATCAGGTTTTGTTGCCTATCTTCTCTTTCAACCCTGTATCATTTTCCACCCCTCACACCTTTTCCCAGCATCTTTAATGACTGTTAGCAACCTGGTCTACTGAAAGGTACACTACTCATGGCAGTGGGGATTGAAAGAGATTGTATTTAAGGTCCTTTCCAACCCAAACTTTCTATAGTTCTATGATCTTCATTTAGGACAATTCCCCAGAAATCTGTTTTGTTATTTTCTGAAACAAAGAGCTCAGTTTTAACAAAACCCCTAACTTTTGTTAAGATTATTCAGATCATTACTCAAGAGTTCCATCAGAGACCACTGTGTGCTTGTTCAGACTTCCTGCACTTTATAAGTTAACACTTTATGATCTGGGCTTCTGAGATTGTCATTAAAATAATAATGCTTTATTGATCCCATGATTCCTTTATTTATCTTGCTGTTTCCTGTTTTTAATTACAACAATTGAGAAACTGTCTGAAGTATTTCATTTGTCAGGCTAAATAACGCCAGCTGTTTGGAATGAAAACATTCCAAAGAAAGGTGGACTAGACTGCACTTAGATAAAAAGTGCAGCCTAGTGTTTTCCCACTAAAAAAAAACCACCAGCAAACAAACAAAACCCCCAAAACCAAAACAGCAACTGCAATAAAGCCAAAAGACAACTGAAAACCTCAACCCCTAAATAATGCCAATGAAAGGATAAGTGTACCATAATTTAAGAGGAATCATTTTGGACTGAACCATATTTGCCACTGTATAAGATACTTAGAAGTGCTACTTTTGTTGTCACCTTTCACTGTGGCCTCTTGACACTGCAGTTTCTCTTGTTACAGACTCATTTCATGCCAGTGCTTCTGCCATGGCCTTCTGCATTAGAGGTGGTGGTGAGTAAAGCAGCAGTGGCACCTGGGAGAATGAGAAAAGAAGACAAAATTAAACAAAACAAAGATTTCAGCAGGCACTGGATTAACCTCTTTTTTTTCAGGCAAAACTTTTTTTGATAATGATCAGTTATACACAAGAAATTATGATAAATTTGTCATCTCTTTTCCTTTCATTTCTCCCTTCTTCACAACGACAGAAAACAGGGAGATGCTTGAAAACCTCAAGAGGATGCAGCTGGCAGATAGCTGAGCAAGATGTTTCTGAAGAGTTGCTTATTTTCTGAACAATAGTCTCAGGTCAACTGAAATTACTTAAAGTAATCTAAAAAAAGGAGAGTCTTAAAAAAATTCTAAAATGATTATTTGAAAAATTCCAAATGAATTTGAATAATGAGCAATTTTTGCAGTATTATGTTCTGATAGTTTCCTTTTGAAATGTTCCTGAATTACTTTTGTGAGAGTGGTGAGGCAGGGAAAAAAATCTTGATCTACATTAAATTTATTTATTTATTTAAACTGTAAGAATATGCCATTCTAATTATTTGGGTACACTTTATACAAATAACTGAACAATGTTTATTCACATGTCTCTATAATGATTTGTGCAAACTCCCAGGAATGAGTAGACAGATGAGAGGGGCAAGACCTGGCAGCAAATTTCTCCAGAGCAGAGCCTACAGCTGATCTCATCACCAGGCAAAGAGCAAGCCAAGGAAAGGGGTGTAAGGTGCTTAGAGAGGGGTTAACTACAGATGTTCTGTTCCCTGTGCTTTCAAAACCATTTCATGTGACTTTGGACAAATTGATGATAGCTCTCCAAAATTACTTAAGTGATTGAGTAAAATATTTGTCTCCAAAATGATTTTCAGTTACTGTGTAAAGAAAATGGTTGTGTTGTAGTTTGTGTTCTGTCTTGCTACATTTTCTGTACAATAAAGTCACACAGATTCAAATATTTTGTTGGCCTGGAACTGTTAACTTTAATCATGGGCAAGCAACATGGACCCCATTTCATGCTGAACACTTTTATATAGTCACCACATTATATGTTCCACTTGTGCAAAACCTTCCTTTTTCCTTAAAGTTATTCCCTCTTTCTGCACTAAATTCCAGGTAAATGCCAGATGGCTTTATAGAAATGACCAAAATGTTATTTTAACTCTCTGGAGAGTATCTTACTCACAGGCATGTACCTAAAAACTATTTTGGACACATGAGCCCCTCTACAAAAATTGACCCCTGGTCATGAAATTCCTATGGCTAAAGAGGAGTGCTGAGATTGGCTAGGCTAAAGGGAAGTGCCAAAGAGAATATGACTTTTTTATTTAGTAATCAGGACTTTCACTTAGATGGAAGAATCTGAGATTATTTGGTTACTAATGGCTGTGTCTGAGTACAATAAACAGTTCCTGCAGTGAATACATCAACATTTCTTAGAGAAAAGAATAGAAGTTAAGGTCATTCTCTTTTGGTGGGATATAAGAAACACTTGTTAGCCTTCTAACTTGATTCCTGTTTGACATGATATTTTTTAATCTCTCTCTGAAATACCTGACTCTCACTGCTCACCCCATGAGGAGCATGGATGTGTCACCTGTGGGCTCAACCAGACAGGCAGGCACCCAGAAACAGCTCTGAGCTGTGCTGGTGACCCTGAAAATATTCCTTCTATTTGTTCAACACGCTCCAGAACTTCCTAGTTCTTTTATCTATTCACCCTATTTAAATGTGGTTTCTTCGGAATGACTAAGATCTACCTAATTCCTACAGAAATAGATGCTCAAATCAAAGAGTTCCTCTCAAACCAGCATCTTTTCTGAATCTATTATCTGCTAAAACAAATGTAGTAGGGTTGAGGTTTGAAAGTCAGTTGGGGCAAATATAAGAAATAAGTATTCAAATACCATATAACAAAATCAGGGTGGGTTTTTTTATTCATATGTGATTATCTGAAATAGTTGAAATATCAGAAAACATTCCAATTAAACTATGATGGATCTCTTTCAACATGATTGTACAGAGTTAGTCACAGCATGGATCAGCGCTAAAAACTTGAAATTTTTGTGTCTTCATTCCAGCCTTTTGTGAAAGGTAGACTCTCATTAGACTCAACCCATTAAACAAAATTATTCATGGATTTTCTCCATCCCTTTCAATCAACTAAGTATCTTCACATCAGTGTTGAAAGAGAAAATTAGTTTTATAGTACAAGGGTAATGATATGATAATTGTTTCTTATGAGTATATAACCTTGAAAGATATAATAATAGGGGAAACTCTGTGTTCTGAAAACCAATCTTGAGTCAACTTTTTCTTGGCAAACATTACTGTTATCCAGTGTAGCACAGTACTTCTTTTGTTTAAACATGTTTTCACATACCATTAGATATAATTTTCTTATTTCCCATGAAGATTTTTGATTTATTGAAAGCTTAAAATTTATAATTCCCTCTGAATCCTCAACCAATTCTCTCTGGAATGATATAAGCAAGGTTTATACAAAATATTTTCATGCTTTCTCTTAGTTTATCTTTCATGTCCTTTATTTACTTTGTCCTTACACTTTAAAAGAGACACTGAATGGAAGTTATTTAACGGTAAAGATGAAAGTTTGAACAACATTTTTTTTTTTACATATATCCTTTTCTCCCAATAGATTGGATTTATGCATTTTGATCAAATGTTAGGCTACACATCTACATATTCATTCTGAACATCAGAAGATATACCTTGGATTTCCAGAAATATGTAGATTGAAATATCCAGCTCTTTTTCACAGTATATCAAGAGAAGAGCATAATTTTTAGAAAGAGGGGTGAAAAAAAGCCTGAGAAATAGCACACACAATTCACATGAGATTTTTTTAAATTTTAAAAAAATAAAGTTTGTACTTTTTACAATGTACAAAATTAATATATTCACAGTGTTTGGTAAAATTACCCTTCCTGGCTGTGAGCAGGAGTGTAGTTCATAGATGCTTTTCCATATAGGTAAGTTCTATTCGAGTCAGTCAGAATGAACCAACATGAAAGTGCTATAATTTGCATCTGTTTACTTTAGGACTTAATAATCATAAAGATAAAAGCCAAAATTGCAGTTCAGAAATTGCAGTTGTCTGGTCTTCAAATCTTCACAGAGTCCTAGTTAATTAAATAACTTTGTCCTCTTATCTTTAGTAGCTAGTAATTTAATAAAATAATTTAGCACAAAGTTAAGTGAGAGTACAAATATTTGGTGGAATTTAAATATCCATTTAACCTAAAATTGGCTGTTACAGGTTATCATATTAGATGTTTTTTCCTAGTTGTATTCCTGCTGTGCTTAGGTGTAAAAAGACTAAGAAAGTTCTTTGTGAAATGGGGCTTATGAATTTTAACAATGTAGTATGTTGCAGAGAGACATGCTAAATTATTGGCATGAGAAAGATTAGGCTTATTCATATAGTCTCATTTTTAAACAGATCAGCCACAGCTGAATGAAATGCAGCTTACTGTCAACCTCTGCTGTAATCGTTGAAGGTATTGAAATGAGCCGAGTCCTCAGTCAGTTTCTTTTAAAGCAAGAATAAAGTAATCCATTCTGTCAAAAATAAGGATATTAATTGCTTTGACCTCTCAGTATGAAGCAGATAATGAAAGGAATGGAGGAATAAAAGAGAAAAAAATGACACAACAACAAAGTGTGGAATTGTCACTGAACTTTGACTTAGGACCCAGGAAGCTTTGAGCTTTCCAGCTGGTGTACCTGAAGAACATAATCTGGTTCCCAGAGCCATGCCCGTTCTGTCCTGGGGCACGTAACACGTATGGACATGTGCAGCTGCGTGTGATATCAAGACAAATGCCTGAACTTAATGCAGCTCCCAAGCAAAGGTGGTCAATGGTCCACACCCTGACATAAATTATCATCTGCCATTAAATCTTGAATTTCATAGTGTAGGAAGGTCATTTATTTTAACTTTCCAAAATGATGCCATTCTGGCATTTTTCTGGCAGAACCTATTGCCTAAGCTTATCCTGAGGTATAAGCTGTTCCTGAGGAAATGTTCCATAACTCTCTTCGTATTGTGACACAAGAAATTTCTGTTCCTTTGAAAATAACCAGTAGCTATTTATTTATTCAAATCACAATGTAACATCTACCTTTTTAGCTTGTTTTCTATTTCATGTGCAGCTAAGTTTTGCCATCTAAACTCTCATATTGTGCCAAAACAAAAACCAAAGTATGTTAAAAATATGTCACTAAAATGGAGTTCAGAAGAGCAAAGCTACAATAATGTCTTAGGGTCTTAAAGCCAGACCTCACAATTAACCTATACTTTCTGGGATTATATACCATCATAACTTGCAATAGCTTCCTGCTGGACTACAGAACGAAAGGAAGCCAAATGGTCCTGGGCTTTTGTACATGCTGCTAGAAAGACATACATATTAGGTTTGGAAATATTAATAAAATTAAAATAATAATTACCTAACTCAAAAAAAACCCTCTTTGTTAAGATTATAGAGAACAAAATTGCTCTTCAAGATGTAGGTCTAAAGGCAGCATTGTTAGTTGGGGATGAAAGAAAAGAAAATTAAGTGTCAAAATATACTTTCTCAGAAAAAATTTCAGTTTTACTACAGATATGATTTACATTTTAGAAATATATGAGCCCAGAAAGACACTTAGCCCTGAAAACAGAATCTCCTGCTTCTTTCTGTTGAGAAATATTTTTATCCATGAAGTATACTGACATAAATTGAATACACAATAAGTCTACCAAATGCAGATTGTAATCAAATATAAACAGAGTCCATCTATCCAAATGCAAAATATTGATACTAGTGGGTTTTTTTTTCACTTCTTCTTTTCTCAGTTATTCTTGAAATTGTTATTTACATTCCTGCAATTTAATTAGCAGCATCTCAACAGAAAAGTATGTGTCAGTACAATTTAGTAGTAGGAGTCAATGAAACCCTAAACACCTAGACATTCTGGATCAGTAACAGAAGGTGATTAGAGTGAGCTTGAAGAAAAGTCAGGATGTAGATGACATTGTGAACAAAATTTTAATAACCTTATATTTCAACAGAACAACATATGGTTTCACATGGATTTCAAGAAAAAAGAAAAAAGTGGCCTATGTCATTATCACTGCATGGCAAGGTGCCTCTTTGTAATCACACTTTATCTGGTAAATGTGATGCAGGATTCACATCAATTAGTCACTGACACGGAGAAGGTAAGCATACAAGCAGTTATGGCTTTAAAGGATTTGTGCACACTATAGGAATGAATGGCCTGCAATAGCCTGAATCCAGTGAATTTGTCCTGCTCTTTTGGTTTAGAGATGGTGCTGACACCTCTCTAGAAGTGATAGAAAAGAAATAGATAAACAGGAGTACTGTTACTCATCTAAATGATTGTGCTAGATGTTAGGGTATTAATCACCAGTGAAAACTCATGCTTTCTTTTACATATTTTTAACAAAACAGCTTCAACTTTAAGTCAAAATTGTTTTTCACATGTATGTTCTATCCTCATTGAGTACTCCCTCATTATCAAGTGTGATCACATTTTAAAATATCCTTTTATTATTAAAGATCTTATTAATGTGGGAAATGTTCACTGCATAGGGAGACCACAGCTAGAAATGTTCTAGCTTTGAAATGTAGAAGTGTGTAACTGCAAGTGCTAAATGTAGACGTGTGGACACATGGTATATCTGTTTAATCAGTCTCAAATCAAGAGATATCAGTTGCTTTATGTGAAGCAAGTTAATATATAATGGGATTTTTTTAATACACTGGCTAGTATCTATAGTACTATTAATGTAGCATGATAGTTTCTATGTCTCCTGATCAAAGAATTTCCAGAAAAAAAAGGCATTATTTCTCAAACACAAAATGAAATTATATGCTAATAATGGAGGCAACAAGAGCAGCTGATATGCATAGTCCCTATTACCAACCACTGACATTGCATATGGGATAACTTATTAGAAAAACTTGGAAGTTTTTAAGAGCAAGGAGAAAAACTGAACTATTTCAAAAATTCTGTCCTCTATGTGACTCTGTAGTCAAGACCTTGTGAATTGTTGACAATGGGAGAGTCAAATAGCAGAGTGTTGAACTTTGCATTTGAGATTCAACAAATCCGNCCCTCAGTAGTAGCCGACTCAGATTAAAACTGCCATGACAAAAAAGTAGAAGTTAGTTCAGAAATCAGTGAAGGCTCATGAGAAAGGGAGATGTCTCTGCAGAATAATTAGCTACTCCAAAGTAGTAATTATATTTTTTAAGTCTTTCTTTACAATTCATTGGAGTTTTAAACAACTTGTTTTTCTTTTGTCCTGTTTGACAGAGCTTGGATTACCTTTTTTGTGTTATGCTTCTTCATTTAATAGAAAAATATTTTTTACTGGTTTGTGTTCAGCTGAGGAAAAAATACCCAAATTTTTAGATTCTTTTTTCATTTTGTAGCAAAGCACACAACATATTCAATATTTCTTACAGAAAGCATATGACTGTTTTTAGTGCACTGCAGGAATCTTGATGAGAATTAAAACACATTTACAGAGAAAATATGAAAATTATATTAATAATGACAGCTAACAATATCACATACAAGTATTGCTATTACTCACATAATATGTTCATTTTGCACTGCAACGGTGCAAATACAAATTTAAACAACCAGAAGGATTCATGCATGCTGGAGAAGCAGACCACTCTGTTTGCCTTTCTGATAGGCAAGGAACATAGAAATTGACCTGTATCCTAAACAGGGAGCAGATCCATTAATTTAAAGCCATGAAAGAAAATACTATGTATCATATACTTTTCTTTTTCTTTAAGCATTTAATTATTCACTACAGATCCCACATAAGCATATAATTGCACACAGAAAATATGTCTTGCTCTTCTCATTAAAATGTGTGCAAAAGAGTAAAGAACCCACCTTGGTAAGCTTACAGTGATTGTGATGAGAACATAAAACTTGAATACTATTTTAGGAAAAATACATCTTTGAAAGTTACCTATTTCCTGCCAAATTTGCTGTAAAGCAATTTTTAATATCTGCCCTCTCCTCTCCAAAATGTTTTTAACTAAAACAAGGTATTACCATTAAAATACAGAGCACTGATCTGTAAGTCTGGTGTCCATTTCTTGTAAAGCCTCAAATCTGATGTGGCGAATGCTCTGTGCATTCCCTAGAACGTTAGTACAGAATTTTTCAGCAGTTCATTATGTGTGCTAATATGACAACAATCTAAAAAGGAAAATGAAGGATTCTTTGGAGATAACACTTAAAACCTAATCTTTTGTCTCTAATAAAGACTAAAACAAGACAAATTTCCACATATTCTATAGGTTAAGAGGCATTGGATGAGGTGGAAAATTCCAATTATTACATTCCTGATAGGCATTTGTATTCTGATTGGTAAGAATTTTCATTCATCACTAGGGAGTAATTGATTTTTAAATGTAGATACTCCATTATCCATCTTCC
>VWYP01023182.1:0-14892 GCA_013400435.1 Pycnonotus jocosus
TGAATTGTAGCCCAAGTGGAATGATAGCATTATTACAGGACTTTTGAAAAAATTCCAGTAGTTTCTTACTAGGATTTTGGTCAGAACAGAAATTGACAACCATCTTGAGACCCTACAAATACTGGTCCTGAGTGAAGTTGTTTGAGCTTTCCTGGACAGCATCCGGCTGTTTACATTGCCTCCCTCTGAGCAGTATACAACCAAATTCTCAGGTTTGCAAGGTTTAGAGGACTATCACTGGAATTTAATGATGTGATCTCAACTGATACACCCACTCCTTAGGGCTCAACTTCCACTCATTGAAAAATGTAAAGACTTAAATGTATTTCACTGAACTTGGGAGGAATTTTTAACAGGTATACCTTGGTACTTTTATGTATATTCATCTTTGTGTGTGCACATTGAATTAAACACCCTATAGCATATATAGCATGAATGCTGCCCTCTTTGGTCACTCCTGTAATTGTTTTAAATACTATGGAATCAGTTTGTAAATGTTAAATTAGTCTATGATTTATACAGCTGGATGGAAGTGTCCTCTTCCTTATATAACCATGTTTTTATCAGCAAATTAAAGTTATACTTTATTTGCTCTTTTTTCTCCTCAATTTCTTCTTGCCAGGGCTTCAGCCTTGACAGAAGAGACAGAGAAATGTTTTCTCAAGAGTGCTTGTAAACTTACATTCACTACAAATACCTGAGGAACAAGATCTGCAATCAGCTTCAAGGTAAAGCTGTTGAGAGGGCCCCAAACCTTTCTTACATAGTGAGAAACTACAAAGACCACTATGAAAAGTTCTATTTAATTAGGACAGTAACTCCAAGAAGATGATTTTCTCCTCTCTATTGATCCTACTTTTCTTCCTGTGCTGGTGATCTACATTCTGTAAAAATTCTATTTCTCTGTTGACTGTACAAAAGGATAGATGAGATTGCAATAAACAGGATATTTAGCCGGTGAAAATCTGACAAGTGATGACAAGAATAACTCTAAAGTCCCCACTCTTTAGTATCTAAAGATAGCTGTTCTGATTTCAAGAAGCAGAGTTTGCTAGGTGTGATAGCTCCCTAGGATCCATTAAAAAAGGCTAAAAAATTATCATGTCATTTGTCCAATGTCTCAATAGGTAAATATACAATAGTCCTATTACTACAGACTAATTTAAACTCTGCCTCAGGTAGCATATTTTTTACCAGACAAAGAGATAGTAATTGAAATCTTGAGGGTCTTATTTTCTTGAAGAAAACCATGTCAGACAGACATTGCAATACATTATGAATATATTGTATCCATTATTTGATAGTAGCCATTATTCCTTAAAGTATAACATTTGTATTTAAGGTTGACGATCACTAGATTATCGTTCAAACTGACTCTTAACAGAGGGACTGTGTTTGGGGAACTTGGGGCCCATGCAAATTATATTTCCTTTATGATTTCTGCAATTGTTTCCCTGAAAGGCTTAAATATTCTGCATAATAAGAATACATAGCCACCACAGCTATATGAGAAGAACCCATGTGTACAGAATGGTATGCCAAAAAGGAACTTTTTATATTAACAAATTTGGACAATTTGGCCTTGTAATATTCATTTAACCAACAAAATATCTGGTTTTAATATCTCAAACTCCAAAAAGCCTGTACTAGCAAAATTATGAAATGTGGTTCATGTCTGACTTTACTATACAGGTTATGAGACAGCTTTTTTTTTACTAAAAACATGATATAATACATGAAAGTGTTTAAGCCATGTAATGCTAAATGATGTTATTTTTTTTCCTTTTCCTCAACAGATTTTTTTTTTCTGTAGAAACATCCACGATGTCCTTAAGAACAGCTTAATTCTTCTGAGGCTTGGATTTATTTCATATAACTTACAGTGTGTGCACTGAAGGAGTCTCTGTGAGAGCTGGTATCCCTGCCATCCTCTCATGCTTAATGAAGGAAAATAGCCATGTATATGTTGCATTATGTTTTATTTGGTTCAGAACTCTAAATCAGGTGCACAATCTAAGAGTACCTATTTCTCTTTATTGACTGCAATGGGAGGCTGACTCCACAGAGTAATTTAGAACAGTGTATAAATGCTTGTATTTTCTTATCCTATGAAGTACCTACCTTGTAACAAACATTACATGCACCTAGCTTGTATTTGCAATTCCAGCTCTGCAGAGAATTGGCAATTGTCTCAATATGTATCATGTAAAGTATTGAGCTGCAGTAAATGTTTTTTAGGCACTATAGGCAATAATAATATAGTTATAAGTAGCACTAATACTAAAATAAATAGGTATGTAAAAGTATTCCCTCTCATGATATATACTGGAATAAAAGGTCAAGAAAACAAAGCCTAAATAAATTAAGATAACAAGTTGTCTGAAGTTCTCATTGATAGGAGTGCATAGTGTTGCTAGATGGATTTATGGAAATGGTTAAATGACACATTAGAGTTAAAAAAAAAAAAAGGTGGAGCAATCCTATTGATCATGGGGCTGAAAAACACTTGTTAGGATGTTCTGTCAAAAAATTGTATTTCTGTAACATTAATTCTGTATTTCTTTAAGAGACTGAATTTTATGTCAACAAGCCTATAGGGCACTTCTGTGAATCAACAGACTCTAAAAAGAAATGGATTTTTGAAAACTGTGTCATTATTTTGTCTTTCAGACTGATGCTCATTTCAGCTTTATATTTGGCCAAAAGCAGGAAAATAATTCTCTCAAATTGGAGAATTGTATCCTTTTAAGCAATGTTAGGTAACTGTTTTCTGGAGTTTCTGATGACCTAAGTGGTCATGTTAGAGGCTTATGCTTCTTTGAAGCACAAAAGCAGAATTTTCTTAGCTTTGTTTCATACTATGCAAATAATATACACCTATTTTTCATCATTAGTACTATATTCATTTCACAGGTACTATAATAGCAATAGATTAAAATATTGCAGTATCAACACTTAAATAAAACAATAAAACAAATATTAACAGTCATTTTGCATAGGTATTTTTTTTAATTTATTTTTCCAGTTTGTAGGATGATTCTAAATATTTTATTCATATTGTCACTAAGATTTACCAGAAAACAGAGCCCTTATTAATTGTAGTATTAACTTTATGAGGGTAATTTCTCCTTTTTACATCTCCTGATTTGTGGACCCTGAAAATTTTTCATTTCTTGCACATAGTGTAGTGCTATTAGCACCATAGGGTATTTTGAAGCATTAGCTGTTACAACACACTGTAGCAATTACTAAAATTATGTGATTTTTTTCCCCTATTTTTTCTTTTAAGCTATCTGGACAGATCTCATGGATGTATTCAAATGTACACCAGGGAATGTTTGCAAAGCTTTTATGATGGGCTTTAAGCAGCTACACAATTTTTGGTTTTGAGAGAGAGCTTTGCCCTGAAGGATAAATCCTTTAGAGATAAGAAAAAAGGGAACACAAGGACTCAGGGAAAAGAAAAGAAAAAAAAGTTTCACAAAGATAAAGAATGATTAGTACAAAGGAAGGAGGAGGAGACATCTGTTGATTAAATGATTTTTAGAGATAATTAAGTGCATTCATCCAGAAATAACAAACATTACACATAATTTGCAGGCACACATGACTTTCTTGAAAACAAGAGAGAATTAAACAAAACCTAAAAAATAATCAGCAGCTTGGGGGCAGTCAAAACTCTGACACTGACATGACCTTCCAGATTTTGCACAACCTTTAATGAAACAGCAGTAGCAACCAGGTGCTGAAAGCTAGATTAATAGGGTATAGACATAGATATACGAAGCTGAAATTAAACAATCCTTTTCCAAAATATTGATCAACTTTTCATTTTATAAGTAATCAATCAATATTCACCAATAATACCACATAGTTCCATTTATTTCATGTGATCCTCACCTCAAGAACTTCACATCTGTTTTTCAAAATGTTAGGTATATTTATAAATAACTCATCCTGCTGAGAAAATTATGATACTTTGTCAGATGTGACAGATATATGAAGAAGAATTCAAGGACAAAATGCACTGTAATTCAGTGGAGTGATGTTCTGTGAACTAGTTAGGGCCACTATACAGTTTAAGGAGCAAAGAATAAACAGAAAGATATTAATGTGACATTTCTGCCACTTTGATAATTTCTATTTGGATTCATTTGATGCTTTTTTTACACTGTGACAACAAATTGACAAAAAATAGTTCTGTCTTCAAGAGAAAGTACTTCTGGTCAGAATGGTCTTTGTGAGTTAATGTTTTGGAGTTATCACTTGGATCCTACTTCCCTGGGACCTGAGATATTTGTAATAGTTACTGTTACAACCAAGCTTCACCATGCAGAAAAAACACACAAAAATTTTCACCTTTGCTTTTCATTGCCTCTGTATACTTATTTATGCTTCTCTAAGCCTTTGACTCTGGGCTTCATCTTCTATTTCTGTTTGTTGCACAGATAGCACCAATAAGGAACTAGAAACATGCACACACATGAAATCATCAAATTCATTTATATATTTATATGTAGCTAAGATTTCATCTTTATACCTTATACATTTTCTATATCCAAAGCTAGTTTGGGATTGGGTTCTATGAAGTAAGACATTGTTTTGTTTAAAATAGAGTATATTCATGGATGTGTTTGACCAAGATACACTCTTGGGGGATGAATTTGGCCCTAGCCAAGTAGCTACTGTCTTTTTCCCAACTGGTGCTTTACAAGGAAAGTGTGATGAGTTGACCTTGGCTGGCTGCCAGGTGCCCAACAGGCAGCTCTATCAGTCCTATTCCATCAACAGGACAAAGAGAAAATAAGATAAGACTTGTTGAGATAAGGACAGAGAGATCTCTGCTCTGGCACCTGGAGCACTTCCTCCTTCTCTGTCTTCAGTGACCTTGTTCTCACATATTCTCACTCCTCTCTCCCAGCTGCTGGTACGTAGTGCTTTTCACCATTTCTTAAATATGTTATGGCAAAGGTTCTGTAGCATCTGATTTGGTCAGCAGCAGGTCCATCTTGGAGCCAGCTGGAGCTGAGTCTGGTACACTAAAGCAGTTTTTAGTGTCTTCTCACCAGAAACAACCCTTGTAGCAAATCCACCTGCTACCAAAACCTTGCCAAAAAAAGACAAATATAGAAAGCGAAAAAGCAACAGATTGCAATGAGCGGATGGAGTTATGAGACAGGTCACTCCTGATACTAGACACAACTAAGACTAGCAGAATCAGCACCAACCCATGCAGACACTGTTTAGCAAGGCTGAAGGAATTGTCATACCATAAGCAGTAAGCTACGGAGAAACTTTTCTCACGCAGTTAGGTTGGCCAGAATCATATCAGGGTTTTATTTATTTGTTTGTTTAACTTGAACTTCTCCAAAAGTTCCTGAAAAACAGGAAGTAAATGTAGTACTGATAAGGCAACTGCCAATATTGCTACGAGAAGCTACAGAAAATTCAAAGAGAGGAGTAAGAACTATGGCAGGAAAGTGTTGGCACTCAACACATTACCAAGTATTCTGATAAATTCCAGGCTTGCAGCCCCTGAGCTTCATGAGAAGATATAAAATAGGCCATATGTTAAATAGCATGAGCTAATTCTTTGACTAAACCAGTTTTGGTCCAAAGGATTTTTCTATCTCTCAGTTGTAAGAAATATGACTGGTCCTATTCCCAATTCTGTGTATACACATGGCTATTTTACATAATGTAGTAGATAGCTTTTGTATTCTCTTTAAACATGTACAGTGTACCTTTTTTTTTCTTACCTATTGAAGACAAACAACCAATATCATAACTAAACCAATGTGTTACCATAATCTTAACCGATTAAAAAGGATCAGAATGAGACTACAAATAGATTAACAAAAGTACCTAAATTAAGATAAAACCTCTATTTTCTCAGATTTCAGGAATGAATAATTCATTTTCAAACAGGCCTTTGTATAAACTCAGTAAAAAGATGAAATACAATTAAGAGGCTTTTATTTTATATTTTCATATTCTGTTTTTCTACTACACCTGTTATCCTGGAGTTTTTACTCACTTCATTTGTGATGTAATTTAGGAACACAGAAAAATCATCTTCCCTGTTTCATAGAGGTGAATTTGTTTTCTTTTTGACTGAATATGACCAAATTTCACATGTGATATGAAATGTGTCTGGTTTTGTGGTTTTCAAATATTGATACATGTCAAAGTATGTGTCATGTATTAATCCATTTTCGGCTCAGGCAATGATTACAAATTTATTAAATTAATATGTGTGCATGTTTATTTACCTTACTTCCTTCGGTTAATAAAATACTACTGCAGGTAGAACACATAACTTCTAATTTAGGTGCACTCTTGTAATAAAAATTTAGATGTCTGAAAGAACAGGAGTAATGAAATTCCCTACAGAAAAAGTGAAAATTCTATTCTGATTAAGAACTGATAGGGAATGATAAGCATAAACATCCTGTTCACCTGCCTTTTTCTCATCACCTTTGGAGGATAAGAATTAATCAAAAGAGATTTTTCTTTCTAATGTTAAACCCCCCCAAACCTCCCAAATGGATTAAAACAGAAGCTGAAAATAGCACCTGAACCTACCACTTTTTATTGTAATCTCTACAAATAGTTCCATCCCTCTGTGTGAGCCCTAACTGTTGTATAAAGTCAGCTTGCATTCCTCCTAACTCCATTGCAAGCCCATCCAAAACAGCACAGTGACTTGTCTTCAAAAAATATAAGATCTCCTACTGAGAATACCCCTCAGACTGGTTGTCACAGAAGTGTTCCAGGAGATGAAAGTTCAAAGTCATTCCATCTGACAGGGTCAAAAAAACAAGCTTACAAATTCCTACTTCATTCTTAAGCTACATCACACCTATCAAATGAGACATGATGTTTACACATAAATTTGACAGTGTCAAATACGTGTAGGTTTTGGGATTTCTTGGTGGTCTTGGATCATGTATCTGAGTTATATTTGAGTCCCAGTGTGAAGAGAAGTACCTGTTCCCCCAAAACAGACACTTGTAAGCAGGAATAACTGATTAAAATGTCATTGGCAAGTAAACACCCAGACTAACAGGAAGAGTAAGTAATGAATATCAGAGTAAAGCAGTCCTAGAAAGAGGTAAACTCAAATGCTGTGTGGCACCAAATTGTGACTGAATACTATTTTTTTTTTTTGTATTGAACTCTATGACATGAACAATCTTGTCTTCTTATTTGGAATTGCAAGGCAATTGAAAGTCTCTGTATTTCTCACTCGATTCAGCCATAACATATAGTTGGCTTTGACTTCATTCTTCCTCCACTTCTAATATCTGTGTCATGAATTTAAGAGATTAAAAGTACTTTGATTTCAAATAGCCTTTTTTTGTGTGTGTGTCTTTCACATCTGCACATAATTGTCCCATGTATTTATGCCTTTGCCTGTTTGACTTATATAGTCTCTCTAATATAGCATTTCCCCAACACAATTACAGTCTGATACATCAGAAAGAAGACTTGGAAATTTCTGATTTTCATATCAACTTTGACTTTTAATTTCATCATATTGTTTTCCTCCTACTTATACAATTTTTCTGTGATCCTTTTCGTTTCTATCTCTGGTATGTACCTCTTTGAGTGGTAACCAGGGGATTATCATGCAGCTTTTTTGCTCTCTCTTAAGAAATCTGTGAATGCTAACATTCTTTTAATCTTTGCTTATCTTAAATCAAATCAGCTTATTTCCTTGGGTACTTTAGTTGCTTCATTCTTTTAAAGTCAATGTACTCCTGGTTAAGAAGTGTCCAAATATGAATGCAGAATTGAATCTTATCCCTATATATTTTAAGTAGATTTGTGAGATAGGTTCTGAGTCAATGAACAAAACTTCACAATGAGACATCAGTCAAGATGACATATTAAGAAGTTTACTTTTGTTACTGAAAAAAATTACATTTGCCTACAAAATGAGAAAAACCCATCCTATACTTAAGAACAGCAAGTCAGAACAGAAGCAGATAAATTGGACTTGATATCTTCTAAAGCCTGTAATCTACAGAATTTAAGGGAGTATCTTATCTAAAAACTTCAAGGATTTTCAAAAAAATCTAAGCCATACATAAAATAACAATCAAAACTACAGAAATGGGAGAAAAAACACTAGAAAATGCATGAGCATTGCTATAGAAGGGTTTTGAAAATGTTTCTGAACCTCATCAGTTTATGAAATGGACCTAATTAAATAGCTCTCTTTTATCACCACTGCATATAGTTCAAAAGATTAGCTTTTGTAGGTTAACTACTTCCCAGCTTTTAATTCCATAAGAGGATATCTCACACCTCCAGAAATTCTAGTCCTATTCAAAAAGGAAAAATAACAGTTTAAATTTGTTTAATTCCTAAATGAAAATATTTATATGTATAAACAAATTTTTCCAGAGTAGATATGAAGCTTATGTATAGCTACTGTGTTCAGTTTTCTATACCGTATCTGTAACTGACATATTGGAGAGGTCCTAAACTCAGAGATTTTTTACATCTGTTTTTCATACCTGCACACAAGGAATCCTGTTTACAAACCAATTCTTTTTTTTTTTTTCAAATATTAGGCTAAATCTAGAAGCTTAGTAAATGTTTTTACCATTTGGATCCCACAACCATGTCAACATATAGGCCATATATAAATGTACATGACCTACATCTGTAATATATATGCATTTTAGTATACAAACTATATTTTATAGATATATCACTTACAAATTATATGCATGTTTGAATAAATAGCATAAAAAAGAGACTTTTTCACTTTTAAAAATGTTGTGATGCAGGGATATATCTGTGACCAGTCTTCCAATGAATTTAATTTCATAAAACCCAAGCATTATTCATTTTAGCACAGCAAAAGCCTTTTCTATAATGGGTATGTAATTGGTACTAAATGAACTATGCTGATGGCTGTGCTGTGTTTGCTTATATATTTTTCAAAGGTGTGGAGAATAAAATCCACTCTTTATAACCTTTTTCTTTGTTTAAGCCTGCTAATCAGTAATGCAAACCAGTGACAATTAGTGTATTTTATCTTGTTTATTGTCAGGATTTTATTTTCATTTTGGCTGAGACCACAGATTATTTCTGTGTCTACAACTGAATAGTCCTTACACAGTAAGAGCTTTGACTTAACACAGCCCTAGGCCAGATTGAATTCAATCACATGGAAAAGGGAAGATTTGTAGACCCCTCTCAGTCCAAAATTATCAGAGTTCCACTCTTGCAATTACTGGTTATAAAACCAGATTATTTTACTGTCGTTTCTACAGGCAAATAGAAGTGTTTTCAATCATTCAGCAAAAATATTCATGTTTGTGAAACATTACTGACATTTTTAATTGAAGCAATTACTTCTTTCAACCAGTTCTACTGTTCAAATTAAGACATACTTTGTGGAACACACCTGAAGCACAAAACAAGCAGAAAGATCAGATACAAAAGACAAAATTAATTAAACCAAAATTAATGTTCCATCACAGTAACCATTTACAAAATAATTACAGCATTCATCCAAGATTTTGCAAACATGTCCTCTTCCACCTAACAAGTATCTGAATATAGATCTTACTTTTCTGGTAATAAACATTAAAAATAAGCTGCATTTCTCTTACTAATGCAGTCATGTGGTGCTTTCATATTTAATTACACTGTTTTACATTTTGTCTATCTCACATATTCCAACTTCCTGTGTTTGTAGACAACATCATGAAGAGACATAATGGAGGAGGTTTTTTTTTTAATGCATTTGCTTTCAGTTTGGATAAAAAACATTTATGCACAATCTCACCTTCTGAAAGGTTATGGTAATGGAAAAAATAGAAAATACATTCAATTACTCTAATAAGTCTGTTGCCCAAGTTCCTCCCTTTTTATCTAGGTTTTGGCCATGTAGAACTCATATTGAGTCCCCTGGGAACATTGTGTGAGTAAAAGCTGAAAAAGTAGGCTCTATGGTAATTGAAGTCAGTGGAAAGTTTTGTAATTATTTTACTCGAATTTAGATCAGGCCTTCAAGGGAGATGACCATTAGGTATTTTATCACTTCACTTTCATGTACAGAGATGTAAGCAGAACCTTCAGCCCAAATGAGACATTCAGTTTCGTTTGGTGATTCACTGAGGTATTTCTTGTTGCATTATCACAAAAATAACTAACAATTCAGATCACTTAACTGAGTAATGAAATATTTATTTTCTCAAAGTTGTCCATGACTAGAAACAAATGTTTAATCAATAGTATCCTACAACCTAGTTAAATATTGTTATCAAGCTATTGGAGCTGTCTTGCTACAAGCTTACTGGCTCCCTTTTCATCACAGTCCTGCCATGTCATCAAATTAGCAAATGAAGGTTGCATTCTTCCAAATATGGAATTGTAGTCATTGTTCCCAGGCATATTAATACACATTTAACTTTAAGGAGGTCCTTAACTCTCACTTACTTTGATGGTGCTCAAATTAAGTAATTAGTTTGAAGCAGGTGCTTATATACTTACCAGAATTAAGTAATTGTCTCATTTTCAGAATATTTTTTTAAGATGATATTACTTTTATATTCCAAATTCAAATTAAAAATAAGTAGTCAATATATCATTTAGAAAAGGAATTTGAATGATGTTGTAAATTAACCCCACAAAATACCAAGTCCTAGAGAAATATAAATTGACTTAAGATTGAAGATTTTAATTCCAAAATGAATGCTCAAAAAGGTTGGTTTGTAAGGCATAATATTTTTAGTTCATGCATATACTTAGAATTATTCCAACTCAAACTTCCTAGAAAAAGAAAAATATCTCACAGAACTGTAAAAAGGAAATTATAGCAAATAACATTTTAGAGCTTATCATGAATAGTTTTAATGGATCTCTTTAGTTTTAGAGACGGAAGAATAAAAATGACAACGAAGCACAAGGCACCTAACACATTTCTTAACCCATCTCATTGCCCCTATTAAAGATAAGATGAAAATACCCTGCTGATGCAGAGATTTAATTTGAAGTAGGATGCATAAACTTTGATACCTCCTCATGGGTTTCTTAACTCTGCCACAGAACTGCTACATTCTGCATACTGTATAAACACAGTTCTGAAGGTAATTCTCACACTAAAATTAGAAAAAAGAATAGCATGCATATTTAATACCTCCCTGAAGTGTTTTACTTCAGCAATAAAGCATAGCAGTGAAGTAAGAAAAAGCTTGCAGTTGCTTTCCTGAGCTGTTTGCCTGAAAGGGATCACATTGCAGCATTTGTTTTATTATGTAGAAGTGGATTCGTTTGAATAGAATGCATTTTTCTACATCCTTTTCAATTTATAAATGAGAAACAAAAACAAGAACAAAAAAATAATTCAGACAGTTGCAAGAGGCTCACAGAACAATCTTTGGCAATTTGGATTTAGATACAGTAATTTTGTGGGAAAAAAAAAATCTACAATTTAAAGTATAGTGTATGCCTTTAATAAGAGTTCCTTTTACAAAGCAAAAGTGAAAATGGGTAGGTGTTTACCTGACTGGTTACTGTAATATTTCAGGCAATGAGATTTGCTGTAAAGTTGAAAGCATATAGACTCATACATATTTATTAATTTATTTTTCTGGACTCATTAGCAAACTTTTGATCAGGAAAGTGTTAATAAGAGAAAAGTTCGGTGATCTATTGTTCCCTACTATCATACTTGAATAATGAACATACATCTACCAAGCAATTGAAATTTCTTGCAATTTCTGACACAAAAGACGAAAAATACTATGGAAGCTGAAATCTTGCAATTTTACTGATTTCCACAGGTGAAAACAGCAATTGCTAATTTAATTAATGCCTATCCTATTTAGAATTTAGGAGAAGATAATTCACATTATGATAGACAATGGGAGTAGTAAGAGCTATATTTTAATTTCTTGAGGCAAACCTATAATGAGAGGCAAAAAAATGAAACTGAAAGACAATTGTGAATACTGTATTCTTACTAAACATTAGTTCAGAATTTAATTTTAACTGTCTAAGTTGTTGGTACTTTTTAAAAATTGGATTATGAAGTGGGATAGACAAGTAAGTGCAAAGTGTACATTTTTCTTTCTTATGTATTTTGTGTCTTAGCAAACCGCAATGATAGAACTAGACGAAACTAAAATAAATGTGGTAAATTTAAAAAAAAAGTGTCAAATATTTTAGCAGTCAAATTTTGGTTTGATTTGCATTACTTTAAGCATTTATAATCACAGTAGACAGCAGGTTTATTCCAAGAAAGTTATTGTAAATTCAAACAAGACTGAGACAGGAAATGTAATTTAAATGCAGTTCTTCAAGCATCCCGTGCAGTAGTATCAAACTTATTTTTTAGGCTGATTTGCCATGCCATATTTGTCTTCACATTTTATGGCTGTATTTTTGCTGTGCCATTTCTACTTTTTTTAGATTGTAATATATGTACTGTGAGGAATATATGAATACTGAAATGAATATGTGAATTAAATATGCATATGCATGTATATGTATATGCGTATGTATGCATATATAGATATAACTATGTTCGATATGTATGAATGTGAATGTATGTATTACTAAAAAGGAGCACAACAAAAATAAACATGAGAGTGGTTTTGATGTATTCCACTGTGTTTAAGTTGGACATGAATTTTCACAAGTGTCTTGAGCATTGTCTCTTCAATAATAGCTGAGATTCAACTGTAAATCAATGAAGTCATGCAGATGTTGATTACTAAGTGTGACTACTAACTCAAGGATTGTCTTCATGAATGAGGGGAAGTTTGGTTATGCATGCATTTGAAATAAGATGAAGCTACAACTAAGTCAGCTACATTAGTCCAACAAAGCACTGAAATTTTGTTGGATACAACATCATGTTTTTCTACTGTGAGTTTAAACTATAATAACATATAGTATCTGAGGTTGTTTTGTCTTGGTTTGCTGTGTTTTTGTGGTTTTTTTCCCTCTGGAGGATTCCAGCAGCAATTTGTCCCCTTGAAGTGTGAACTCCTCTGATCAAAATCTAAAATCATAACTGGACCCTGAGAAAGCAATGGTAACATCTTGAAGTATAAAAGCCTTTTTCAGTTCCACATAAAAAAGGCTCTTGACTGCCAGTATTTTCTTTGGGAATTCTCCAGACTTAGCTAATGAAATGTTTTAATGTTTCTGTAGTGTCAAAAAATGTTATTCCATTTAAGACTCTTTTAGAATCCTGGAATATCAAATGAATAACTCTGAGTCTGGGTCATTCAAATCAGGTCTTCCTTTCTCTTGTGTTTTCTTATGTTCATCATGCCTACTTTTTTTTTTTTTTTCTTATAACCTCCATATGGATACTAGATGTACTCTAAAGACGTCACCTTCCTGAGGGCTATAAAATGTCCATATGAATATAATTTTATTTCTTTACATATGAATCTATTTAATTGAGAATAATTTAAATAATACTCTTACTGAGAAGTATTCATAACACTGAGAATGCATCAAATTCTTGCAAAGTTATGTAAACATTTCACAGCATAACTACCTCAATTCTTATTTTGAAATGTCTTTCAAATTAATACTAAAGACAAAAAAAAAAAAATCTGTGATTATAGAAACAAGAACAAGTACACTTCTTATCTTGATAATCACTACCCAAAACAAATATCTATAAATAGCATGCAGACACATTTCAAGGAACCTGGCCAACAGCAGGATTATACTTGGATCCTTACCATTAGTTTATCTTGCAATGAAAGCAAAATTCTTCTTGAAAGTAAGCTAGGCAAGCTGCAATGCATCAAAACATCACTTTTCTAAAGAAATTGTCAATTTTATTACATATTAAGTGTTTAGGACTGGCAAAAATACTTTCTTAATTCCACACATTGCAGTATTTAAATGCAGTATTTATATCAAGCTTGAACAAGATTTTGAGAAAGGGATATGAATGAATCAAGCAATAGACTTAAAATAGTAGGCTATTGACAGAAAAAAAAGTATATATGTTGAAATGCATAAGCTCTGTTATTTTTCATTCTATTGCCTTGGACAGAAAAGATTCAGAATCACAGCAACATATGTTAGTTTATAAATATGCCAGGCACAGGAGATGCCTTCTGATCTTGCACCAAATCAAGAGATCCCTGCTGAAGGGACAATAGCTTCAGTGCCAAGTTACAACTGTGAAGGAAGTGACAGCATCTCACAGCAGTACTGCTGGCCCTAGCAGAGGTCAGAAAACACAATCAACATAGAGGAAGGAAGTTCAGCTTCACTTGCTTCTTGCGGTTTAAATAAATAAATCCTCAAGAGGCATGCCACAGTAAGATCCGTAATCAGTTCATCATTTACCATATGGAATTATAAGGTTTTCTTTTCTTTATAGGAAGAATATATGATAATGTTTGGACATTTTTTGACATTGAACATGTGTTAACATTTATTCAGACTAAATTTTCTTAAGGCTGAAGGAAAAAAGTGTATATGTTTGAAATGACAATTATACTTTGTACATCCAGCATGGCAACAATATTGGCTATGGCTATGTATGAGTATATAATAGTATTAGGCAAATTTAATAATTTGACTTTTTCTGTGACATATTTTTCTTTTATAGCCCAATAAATTGTCCTTCCAGCAGAACATGACAGATATATTTGAAAAACAATTAAATAAGCTCACTAAATTACTATTTTGTAAAATGTGATTGTTAGAACAAAGAGACCGTCAGCATTGCATTTTTTTAATTTCCTTTTTTTTCACCTATAGATTTTTGAGCTAACACTGATGTTTTTACTTCAGTTCAAATTAATTTTTTTCCAGAAATCTTGCCCAACATGAACACAATTAGTATCTTATATTTTTTTTTTCCATCATCAGAAATCACAGTCTTTTCAT
>VWYP01023182.1:18113-36793 GCA_013400435.1 Pycnonotus jocosus
AAAAGAAAGCTGTTCTAAACTCCCTGTTCTACCCTACTAGGTCATAAGTTTCTGTTACAGAATTTTTACAAGGGGGAAAAATATTCTGATTTCCTGATTCACCCTGCAGTTTCATTAAGTTACTTCAGTGTGATTCAGCACTGCTGTTTGCACCCCAGATCATGTGTCCCACTGAGACAGTTATTCTATCCCAAATATTTCCTGCTGGGAGTGTCAGTTTAGGTCACAAGCAGGGTTTACCAACAATACTTTCTAACCTACCCTAGCTCACTGGGAAAAATATATTCCCAAACCTAAGGCAACTGAGCTATAATCATATTTTAAGGATAAATTAGAGATACGGAAGAAAATTTAATGGCAAGACATGCTAATGGGTAATCTTTATCAGATACAGATACTATATAAAGATGTGCAAATGAAGTTCTGTTGTCAGTCATCAAAATGAGAATGCTTCTTTCTCTGCAACATGGAACAAAAGCCTGGAGCTGGATTTATATCCTTGTGAAGGAGACAAACATGTATTTCCATTGCAGCTCACTTTTCTCTTCAGCTCTCACACCTTCTGTAGAAGATGGTCACAGCAGACAAACAGGGAACTGACCTGAACAGGCCTCCCTAAATATCTGAGCATCTTGACTTTGCTATCTAACAGCTTTACTTCATTGTCTTTTCCCAAAAGTATAATTTTTAGATAGAAGTTGTGACTGAAGATGGCACAGAGAGTTGGAATAGTATGCTAACCATTCTGGAGCCTCAGCATTTGTATGGTTCTTAACAGAACAGAATAGAAATTAACATTCCTTGCATTTTTCCCCTGGTGTTTTTGTTTGGGTTTTTTGCTGCACTGAAAATCAGAAGTACGTGTTTGAATTGATCAAGCCTTAATCCTTATTCCAATCCACTCACGAAAGAATGAAACCTAGTACCTCTATACTGCATGTGAACAACAAATTGTGCAGCTCAGACCTTGGCTTCTAGGCGTGTTGCAACATTTTATGACACGCCACAGAATGTAAAATGAACACACTGTTTGTTCATGTGGAAGCAAGGTCTCACTCCCACCCAAGCCAGTGCATTAAATGTTACAATTCAGAGCTGTAGATCATTTCATGCTTGGATGTCTCCCGTTGGTTTCTGTGTGTACACAAGATGAACAGAAAAGAGAGAAAAACACCCAAATTGTTAAACAAGGCACTCTTCAGGGGGTCCATGTCTTTCAGCAATATAAGACTGAGCACATGCTTTAATTTTAACTCTATTCCTGATGAAGAGGAATAGGCAGAACAAAGGATGAAACACACTCGTGAAAGAGAAGCTTTCATTATGCACCTTCATCATTCAGGGGTGGTTGGGTTTTCTGGACTGATTTAAGGGGATATTTTCCAGAATATACCAGCTGTCAGAACTGGCCCAACAAAACCCCTTTAATTCTTGTTGAAACAGTCATTAGAGGTAATGGTATCAACATTTACTGACCATTGCCACACAACCTACAGGAAATAAAGTTTTCATGCCTTTCTTGGATCTGGGAACAGTTTATTTCAGCAGCAGCATTTCCTAAATTGCAAACTTTTTACATAAAAATCTAGAGACATTATGCATTTTTTGGCAGTCAGTACAAATAAGACTCACCCTAATAAAACTGTCCCTCTTACTTCTACTAGTAATGCAACTTTCTGGGATTTTTCTTTAAAAAAACCCATAAAAAATGGACTTATATCATAGTAAAACCAAACTGGAGTTAACTTTTTATTTATATAGTTTTTGTTTATGTGAATATGATTCTCTCCAAAAGAGTAGATTAAAGTCAGAGCAAAAGGTTCTTCAGGGATGAAAGTGTTAAAAAAAAAAATCCAGTATTTATAGAAAACAAACAAAATACCCTAACAAACAAACCAAAACCAAAACCCAACCACATGGAAAAGCCTACCATGGCAACACCCTTGCCCCACAATACTTCTGCAAGAGCCCTAAAGAAACTTTCAGATGCTGAATATGAAAACATGGGAAAAATAACCACCACCGCTCCGAGTATAATAAGATTACCTAAATTGTCAATAAATATAAAAATGCAGCACTCTTACCCAGTAAGACACAAATCAAATCACTAAACCCATAGTAATACTATGCAATGACAGTGAACTATCATACCACTTTTAAAAACTGCCTTAAAAATGAAACTCAGATCAGTCAGGATTTTTATCATCTTCTTACAATGAAAGAACTGGCAAAGTAACTCAATAAGACATTTTAAATTTTCCTCATTTGAATTGCCTGAACCTTAAAGGTTGTTTAAATGTATACAGTATCAGCCTTCTCTGAAAATCTTAACGTCAAAAATATTATGATTGGGGGAAAAAAAAAGTCCATCTCCAATCCACTTAAAAAGTCTATTGAGACCTAGAAAATATACTAAATATTCAATTATAAGTACACACAATTTCAACTCACTTAGATTGAAGGTGCTCCTCCCCTCTCTAAAGCAAGGAACCTCTCTTAACTTAATGTAAATCTGGCTGATACATCAAGTCAACCATCATAAGTTTAGTTCTAGATGTGCTATCTTTTGTTCTGTAGGTCTGTCACACAGGATATAGGAAGATGGCTTAGAGAAAAACAGATGCAAATCTGTGAAGGATTAGGTTTCAGTATCTCCCTGTCTTATGAAACAAGAGTTTCATTTTCCAAGGGTGCAATTTTTCTTGGTTTTTGAACCAAAAATAAACTATTGAACTTGAGATCTGAAGTTGCATTGTTTGAAAAATAGGCACAATCCATCTATATTGTTTGATGTAATATTGACAAGATAAATAGAAACAAAGTAACAGAAGTTTGTGACATAGCTGAATTGGTAGCACCACAGTGACTGTGACTTTGAACAGCTATGTTGTATTTTAGCTTTAAAAACTTAATCCTTGCTCTGAAAGGAAAGCTTAGAAAATAGCATTTGAAGAATTTTGGCTCAAAGACTCAGCCATAATACCCTAAAGAAGGATCAGCAGGACCTTTGCTTATGCCTACACAGACATGCCATTAAGTGATTAAGCTCTGGCTTTTTCTTGACACGTACTGAGCATTGGAAATTTATTTGTTAAATGTATGTAGATGACCTGGGATGCTTTACAGTTAACAGTACAGTTCCCCTCTAACACATTCTATTTGTGCTGTAAATTTATGGCACAGCCTCTGAGGATATTTCAAAATTAGACGGAAACAAGTATATACAGAGATATTTAATAAATCACTGGGGAGAAAAACAGACTTGTTGCTTACTTTGACGTTGAGTTTAAATTAATTTGAAATATTTGTATTTGGAAGTCCTTTCACTCACTGCTAATTTTGGTCTTTGGAGAATGTATAGGAAAGAAAGGAAAGGGGAAACGTTATTTACAAACACTTTTATTCATTACTTATAAGAAATAGACTCACCATTGTATAATAGCAATATTTAATGGAGAGAAGGATGCAGAGGATAGTTTGTAATGGTTTTTATTGTGTAACCACAGAAGGAGAAAGAACCTGATGTGATTTCTGCTGTAATAATCAGTTAACATTTTACTTACTGTTTTAGGAAGTGTCTTGTTTCTTCTTTTTTGTTTTTGAAAACTCACTTTAAGTTTTCCAAAGAACACAAAGTGGCTTAAATGTTTCTATCCAAGCTCCGCCCTCCCCACGCCCACCCCTCCAATTTAACCGCATCCCTCACAAAAAAAAACCAAACCCAAAACCAAAACCAAAACCAAAAAAAGAAAACGCCCCCAAAAAACCCACCACAAAACAAAAACTAAGCTAGTACTTATATTTCCTAGCACTTATATTTCCTCTGGGGTTTCAAGACACTATACTGTGAACTTTCTATGTAGCCCTTAAGGAGACACGATTAAGATAAGGAATGCTGAGGAGAATGTGTTCTTTAGGAGATGAAACCTCAAAAGTGAGGAAAAAGATCAATTGTTAGACTGCAAAAAGGCTTACATTGAGCATTATTAGCACTAGCATTATTTACCAGTCTGGACAAGACTGTAAACAACCTGATGTCTACATCTGAGAGACACATACGGACTGTTAAGTCTATTGCACACTCATATCTGAGGAAAGAACTGGAAGCAACATGTTACCTTTCAAAGTAACTAACCAAGTATAACCAAACATTAGAAACTTAATTGACCCCATATACTCTTTAGGTACATTTAATAAAATGCATTGAACTCCATACCTACATTCTCTGAGAAGAAAAAAAAAAAAAAACAAGAACTTCACTGTGAGGTAATAGATGCAGACAAATGAGGAGGAAATCCATTGAATAAAAGATAAGGTATTTTATAAGCAAAACACATCAAAAGGAATAATTTCAGTTGAATTACTCATCTATGTTTCTGGTTCAAATTAACTGTAGTCACTGAGGCTAAACACCTGGGAAACTCACTGGAAACATATGTTCAGTTTGTAATTTAGATTTTTTTTTTTTTAAGAAAGGAATACTAAAATAGAAAATATTGTAAGAGGAAAAGTACGATGCCAGCAGCATGTGATTTAATAGTGTCATCGCCTGAAACAGCAGACAGCTCTAATTATCCATAAATAGATTACAAACAGAGAAAAAAAACCAAAAAACTAGGGAAATAGATAGTCCAGAAGAAGACAACACACTTACTCAGATGAAATTTTCTATATGAAAAAGTTAAAAGCCTCGTACTGTATAATTTACAGTAGATTTCAAGGGAAAGGGTATCCTCTATGGCAGTAATGCATTAGTATAACCTACTTGGAACTACCTTTTACCCTTGTATAGGTTTTTTTAAATTCAAAAATTAAAAGGAATAATTTTCTCAGTGAGATAATATTACCCATTCTGTGATTCTGTGGAACAAAAGAAAAGCCGCTATTGAGAGGAAACATTTCCCTTACATTCTAAGTTTTCTCCATAGAAAAAAGAGGGAAAACCTGATCAGTTAGCAGATGTGGTGTGGGTTTTTTCTCTTTTGTTTAAAAATATTCCTTTATATTTTTAATTGTCTTGAATAATAGGAATGTGAGACACAAACTCTATAACCTTAGTCACATATAGTATTTGTTATAATTAAGCAGATGTCCTGTCAGCATCATACTACTTGTTTATCTGTACACTCAGAGTCATAAGACATTTAACTCCCTGCTGCCTGCTGTGATCAAAGTCTGGCCCTTCCGTGAGGTACTTAGCCATTTATAGGAACAAATAAGAAACACAACTGAACTATAACTGCTAAGTATTGACTCTTAACAACATGTGAAGTCAGCAACTGGAATGCTTCTAGTTTAAAACAGTGGAAATCAGACTTAAAAAAAAAAAATAGAAAAAAAGATTAATATTTCCTCCCCCCACCCTCCCACCCCCCACTTCTACCATTCTGTTTTTATTCTAAAAATTTCAAGGAAAAAATACAGCTTTTTGTACTGCCCTATGAGGCTTTGGATGTGGGCTACTCTGAGGTCAAACAGCAGTTCAACATTAATTGGTAGATAACATTAAAAATCTATAAAGCAGCTCTGTTATCCAATTTGCTGAATGGTTTGAAGACATGGGCTAGTGACGACATACATGACTCCTAGACAAATGTCATCTGCACCATCTGTGGACCATATTGTGCATCAGATGGCAGGATAAAATTTTCAATAAAAAAGTTTCAGAGCACAGTTATGTTCCAGGGACTGTAGCCATGATCATTATAAAAAGGCTGCACCGGGCTGGTCACACATCTAGGATAGAAGACATCGGCATCCTGCAGCAGCTGGTGTGCATTGGGCTCAAAGAAGTAACATGTAACCAAGACAGACAAATGAAACACCTCAAGGACACACTGAAATACAGCTTCAAGTAATAAAAATTGCTCAACCAGGTAGGACTGGTACATAACAGTCCAGGTTGAAGAGAGTCAGTTGAATCTAAACTTAATAGCAGAAGCATGCATCATCTTGCTAATCTGTTGTCAAGGGCAGAAGCCTCCAGTTAAGAGGTCATTTTCATCTCTGCTGATCTCTGTGTTTGGTTTTCACAGGATCACAGAATCAATTAGTCTGGAAAACAGATCTGAGGTCACGATTCCAACTTTTCACTGAACATCACGTCAACTCGTCTTTCCTTAAATATCTCCAGGGATGGTTAATCCATCACCTCCCTGGGCAGCCTATGTCAATGTTTAATCACCCTTTCTGTGAAGAAATTCCTCCTAATGTTCAACCTAAACCTCACCTGGCACACCTTGAGCCTGTGTCTTCTGGTCCTGTTGCTGTTGCCAGGCAGAAGAGACTGGCCCCTCCTGGCTACCACTCTTCAGAGACTTGCAGAGAGCAATAAGGTCTTCCCTGAAGATATTTTCTCCCCACTGAACAAGCCTTGTTCCTTCAGCCACTCCTCATAGGACTTGTGTTCCAGACCCCTCACCATGTTCTTTGCTCTGCTCTGGACACACTCCAGCACCTCAATGTCCTTCCTGAATTAATTGGCCCAAAACTGCACACAAGGCATAGCCTCACCAGTGGTGCACACGGAGATAATCACTGCCCTGCTCCTGCTGGCCACATTATTTCTGATACAGGCCAGGACGCCATTGGCCTTTTTGGCCACCTGACCACACTGATGGCTCATTAGGGTCAGCATCCTGAGGTCCTTTTCTGCCAGGCAACTTTCCAGCCTCTCTGCTGCAGCCTGTATGCAGCATGGGGTTGTTGCGTCCAAAGTGTAGGAACTGATATTTGATCTTGTTGAGCCTCATATTTCTGGTCTCGGCCCCTTGATTCAGCCTTTCCAGATTCTTCTGCAGAGTCTTCCTACCTTCCAGCAGATTGATAGTCACACACAAATTAGTGTTGTCTGCAAAGTTACTGAGGGTGTATTTGATCCCCTCATCATCCGGATCAGCTATAAAGACAATGAACAGGACAGATTCCAACACTCATCCCTGAGGAACACCATTAGTGACCAGGCATCAAATGGGTGCAGGACCATTCCCCACTACTGTCTGGGCCTGGCTGTCCAGCCATTCTTAGGGCAGCAAAGATGCCCCTTTCAACTCTGTTTTCCTATGGAGTGCAGGCAAGGGATGCTAATATTGCTGGATCTGGTTCCCCTGCAGCAGCAGAACACAATCCTGATCTTGACAATTCAGAGGGTCTTCTGATGTTCATGATCCTGTCCACCTCAGCAAAATAGAACATCCATAGAAAACAAAAGAATAAAAATAATTAAATATCAACCGCAGCCTTTAGGACTACAGCAACCCATAGGATTATTCATGAAGGAATTGGAAAATCAAATCCCAGGAATACGCTTGGGATGACCCCATGGTGTGGGTATTTTTTTCTTCCTTCTGTTTGTTGTTTGTTTCTTTTTGTTTGATAGATTTTCTTCTTTTCTACCGTTTACGATATTTGAAGACAATATTGTGAGAGATATTTTCTTTAATTTTGAATGAAAATATAGCAAAAAAAAACCCTGATAAATGATAGATAAAGGATTGTTTTATGAAAACCAGCTCATAAGCATTATTTCACACTTGAGTTGATGAGAAACGCTGTTTTAAGTTTCTGCATTAATAGTAGTTGGAGTTAAATGTTTTGTACTGATTTCAAAGTCTCACTTTAATTAATAGCATTAGTTTCAAATTTTGTTTGTAAATAGACTTAGTTTACAAAATTGTTTTAATTTCTAAGTGATTATAGAAAAAGCTTAATTAACTGCAATAGATTTTAGAACAGGCTTTCAGTACCCCGAATTCATGGAGCTAAATGATATGTTTATGTACACGCTCAATTGTAGTCTGAATTAAGAATAAAATTCTTCAATCTAACAAACAAAATTTTAAAAATGAGCATTTCAAAAATATTCAGCTGAAATTATACAATACAGGAATGAATATACGTTCTTTTCACTATATGTTGTTTATTTGTTTGTTTAATTACCTATTTTTATTTTATGACTTGAAAATTCCCATAGTGAAATTAATTATCAGAGATTGGTAAACATACAGGGAAATTATTAGCTCTATGAATAAAAAAAACCAAGCAAACCAACCCTATCTTATTTTTTATTTCAAAATAGCTGTCACAATAGGTGTAGCTCATCTGACTAAATAGGTTATAGATGATGTAGTACTTATCAGAGTTCTAATATTTACTTCTTCTCCACATTCACATGCGCACATGCACAAAGAAAAATGTCTGTAGTCAGAAGGCATCTGCAGTTGCACACTGAGATTTAGAAAACATCAACATCTGCAATACAGCCCTCTCACATAAATTACAAATAACATCCCACTTCTAGATTTGTTGATATTATGCTCTCACTGGCTGCATATTTTTTACTTCCGTTTTGCCAGGACCATGGGTACCAATTAAGACTGTCCAAAATAAAGTCTTTGAGGAACACCCACATTCTGTTCTCAGTCTACAACCATGCATGCCTATCTTGATATCTGAATCACAGTGATGCTTTAAAAACCTTAACAATGACAACATAGGTCTGGGGGGAAGTGGAGCTGACTGACAGAAAAGATTAGAGGAGGACTACATACAGATGACAGACTTTAATGAAAATTCAGGGTTCAGTCTAGCAACATGGTACTCATATGATCAGTTAGACAGGAATTTATGTGGTAATCTACAGCCAGACAGGGCAAAGTTTGAACAAGGAAATGAGTAGTTGCTGGTTCTGGACAAGGGTGGAGAGGCAAGTTACAGTTCTCAGAGCTGGAAAAAGTGATGATCTAAATGTATCATGCTGTTTATCATCCTGCTTGATCACAGTTGTGTTGGAGCATTGCTGTATTCAAACACCCATACCTCCTCAGACTCCAGTGGAATTAATGAGGTCTGGGAAAAAGCTTCACTTACAGCATATGCACAGCAAGCACATGGGTCTTGCAGCCTAAAATCTGGACTGTGTATTCCTTCGTTGGAGTTGCTTCCCTACTCCTCCTCACTTTTTTGCATCAAAATTTCCATGATCCAGAACAACATTCCAACTGTTGTATCATACTCTCACACACCATAGAGAGACTTTCCATCCTGATCTTTGCTACAGGAAGCACAAACATCTATTATTTTCTGTTTCCCTTTTCTTCCCTTCTCTACAGACAGTTAAACTCATCCCATCTCATCCCATCCCATCCCATCCCATCCCATCCCGTTTTCTGTCTCCTTTCTAAAACCCTCACATTTTGTGACAGTAGCTGCTGTACATAATTACTTACAAGTGTACATCCATTAATACCCTTGAAAAGTAGGATTTTCCCTCAAAATGTGGGGATACTGTCCACAAAGAAAATTCACAGCAAGTCTTGAAGCAGGTCAACATAATCTTTGGGACATTGTTGTGCAAAATTGAATTCACTAACAATCTGATTTGCATGAGGGTCTAAAGGAGTGGTCTTTCCATGAAAGTTAAAAATATTTGGAGGTCTGAATCTGAAGAAAAAGTGGTTCGCTAGGATTAAAAGGCTTATGATTTTCTAAAACGTGTCACTTACCCTGGGCATCCTGGGAGATTTTACAGTAGAGCAAAGATAGGTAGGAACAAGGAAAGACTACACAAGAACATTGACAACTGTTTCTTGCAGCCAGAAGGTTGAAATGTTACTAGAATAAAAATGGGAAAAGGTAGATCGTGTATGAAGGAAAATGTGCTTATTTCACACAGTAACAGAAGTTAAAGCTGGTACAAAAATACATTTCCTATCTGAGAAAGTCTCTCAAATGAACCTTTCACTAATATATATTTTTATTTTTTCCATTCTCTAGTGGCATTATATGAGCATCCCATGGAAATAATGCTCTGGCTTGGAGAAACCACATTGGTCTGCACTCTAATGTTCATCCTAGCTTTTCCATTATAAGGCTCTCTGTGGATGTCTGTAGGGGTCAGCTGCCCCCAGTAGTAGCTGTGAAGGTGCTGGGAGGTCTCAGCATCAACACAGCTGTGTTGATGTTTGAGGATGGGCTAGGAGAAGTCAGGAGAGGTCTTCCACGGTCTGGCACTGTCATCTGCACTACAGCCCTCTGCAGTAAGAGCTCATGTAGCAAATAGCCAGATACAGGTTTACCATTTGGGGATTAATATAGCATAACTCCTCCTTGGAATGGTAAGGAAAGTTGTAGGTAGTTCTTGCCTCCCATATTACCTCTGCTTGTTCTAGACAAGGCTCAGCAGTCTGAGGACACTAACTCAGTTCATAGTGCTCAGCCTGATCTTTAGAAGATCTGTTGGCTGGAAGGCAAATGTCATGATTTAGCTCTCACCATTCTCCACTTCTGAGGAAGAAATGAAGATGACCCCATTCACCTGTAGTTCAGGCTCAGGTGTCCTGTTTTGAGGACAAGAATTTATTTTATCCAGATGAAGCCAACATCTGCTTAATTTCATGAGCAACTTGTTGGATGGAGATGTGTGAGAAATTTATGGACATGTGCAGATCCTACACTATAAGCACTAAAAAACTGATTAAACATCATTAAAACCGATGGAGGTCCATCGTGGGAAGTGAAGTGCTGATGTACAGTTGGGTACTATTTGATAGATCTGCAACTATCATGCTGATAACTTAGGCAGTCTAAACCTTTCTATGTTTAAATCTTCCTTCCCCTTTCCTCCTCTATGTACAGTAATTGTTGGTTGCACAGCACGATTACTTGGGGCATGCAGGTTTAAGGATTTTGCAATGTCTCTGACTGATATATCCTTTCATCCTTATTTGGTGTAATGACCACCGATACGAAAACTACTGCTTGAGCTAATCTGTCTCCCACTGAAATCAAAGGCGGTTTTTAATGCAGGGACCTTTGTAAAATAAAGATACCTTCAAGAAAAAAAAAAATTCAAGTATCACATTTTTTTGCAAATTCCTTTCTAGACTGAACAGACAACTATTTACTTTTGTCAAAATGCCAGCTCCACAATCTCAGGATCTGATCATCTGCTGTCTATCACACACAGAAAAAAGGAGCTGGCAAGTGGAAGAGAAGGGCAATGAACTCAGAATAGCCCTTCTGTGTCTATGGTCTATTGTCATATTTATCCTAGCGTAATCACAGTGCTTCAAACATTCAAAATACAAAAGCACTGTCACAAATGGCAGCTTTAGGTATTCAGTAGATCCAGCAGCAGCTACTCTCTAGTAAAGCTAGACAGACTGTTGGAAAATAGTCAGGAAATACTGTTGTGATAGCTTCACATTGTGAAAAATGCAATTTCATTCTCATTTCTGTTTGGTTTTATTTTTAATGAATCTTTTGATAGCATTTGGTTGATTTATTGGTTCAAATACCTCAAATCATCAGTAGCTGGCTGTTACACAGAATTTGTATAATTTTGGAAATTTACAGACTTAGACCTCATTAAATCAGTAGTATCCCTTTTGAAATCATTCATGTCTACTCCCAGTGCTAATGTAGCTGAATTAGTAATTATGCAATTGTTCAGGACTAAGGAATTACAGAGTCTGTGACTACAAGCTTATTATAAATAGAAATTGTGCATTTGATATCCTAGAAGTGCAGAAAAACCTCAATTTCTTGTACTTTTCATACAAAAACCATATATTGACTGAGTATATACTTGTGTAGAATTATTGCTCGTAAATTTATTGAATTTAGCCTTTAGCATGGTAATTGAACCATACACAGTAGGGCATCCAAAGAAAATGCAATATTAGCAATATACTTCCCTGGAGCTATATGTTTCACAAAGAAAATAAAAATCTAAAAATCCTAAATACATCTTTCTCTCATTCTTCCACAAGGCTTTTGTTTTCTTTTTGAAACAGAGCGTGCTTGAATCAGTTGAGCTTCAACCTCTCATTTTCACTGTTCTGCTTACAGGTTTTCAGGTTTTCAAAATTAGTGATGGGTAATTTGACATGGCAGAGTATCCAGAGACTTTGCAGCTGTCAGCTGCAAAGTTTGGAATAGGTTCTGCACTCTGACTCTCCATAAAGCAGAAATCTAATGTGGATAAACTTGGGAATAAAATGATTCTTTCTGGAATTCTTCAAAAATAGCTGTTTGCCTGTTAGGGAATTTGAGATTATTTTAAAGGGTAGTTCAGCTGTGTACCAAAATCTAAGGAGCCAGAAACTTATCGAGTATTTTATTTCCCTCAAAACCATATATCTAGAGGCTTCTGAGCCATTTTTCAAATTGTTTTAAGAATGAGGTTTAGACTCACCATGAGAAACAACTGTTTACAGGTTCATTCAATGTTGTTCCTAAAGAAGGAAGCAAAGCGTGTGTTGTTGACTCAGCAAGTAGGCAGTTCTGGCTGAATGAATAGACTCATAATTTTTTCTTTCATAACACAGTATAGGGTTTTGCTGGTTTTTTGTTTGTTTGTTTGTTTTGATTGATTGTTTTGGGGTTTTGTATAGTGAATAAAACAATTGTCTTTATGTGACTGCCTCCTTTTATTTTTTTTTTCTGAGGGGCTGAGCACCACATGGTAGACAGTAATTATGCATGATCTTTATCAATAATGTAGAAGAACTTCCTATTGAAGATAGATTAAGTGTCCTAAGAGTAAAAGATCATGCAGTACAAGCCCAGGACTGTCATTCACTGTGGTAAACAATACTCCTGAAGAACAAGTCTAAAACCTCCCAAAATTAAGAGTACAAACACCGTAAACAGAATTCAAACTTTCCCTTCCAAAAGAAAAGAAACTCTAAAATTGAATTAAAAACCACAAAGTAATATATAAACTTAAAGAAAACTCTCTTAAACAATTTCTTTACACAGTACTAAGAAACATGCAGTGCTTGATATATGATAATTAAATAGTGACTTGCAACAGAAAAAAAAATAATATGATAGTGGATGGATTTTGAATTTTTGTGACTAGATTTCTTTACTTTCACATTGAATTAATTTAAATATCAGACATAATAATAACCCAGACTTTTCTGTAAAATGTTGCAAATTCACCAATTGCTTTATGGCATTATGCCTATATCTTTACCATCTGTGCCCTTTTGTGAGGGCTAGAGGAGTCTGAATTGTTTATGAGGAATGTAATTATTTTTGTAGTTTTTTTTTTCTTTGCTAGTTGATAACAAATAATTTCTTTTAAGCCTACAGATTATTTGCAAATTATCTGTAGATAAAGATATTATAAGTATTTGATATGAAGAATTTGATAGTCAAACTTAGTGCTCAGTTATTAAAATTACGTGGTATTGTTGTGGTCTCTATATTCATATAGCAAGCAAAAGAGCAATTTCTAACAAAAAAACCCAAAAACTACAACAAAAAAAACCCCCAAACCAACAACAACAAAAAAACCCAAAACAAACAAACAAACAAACAAAACTCTGTTACAGCTTTGCAACTCTGGATACCCCTTTTTCGCAAGACAATAGCATTATATGCTGTGTCTACACAAACCTACATAGACAGGAGGGTATTTTTTCGTGGTGTTAGAGAGATATGAAGGCTCAAAATGACTCTCTTCATTGTTTCAACAGTTTACTACTCCCCTAATGCACACAGCCTTCTATCCCCTCTCTTTCTTGTCTTTGTGCTACACTCTCTCTCCTGCTCTCCACTGTGAGAGCAATGAGGTCAACAGCCTTCATCTCTGTTAGTACCCACATGACAAGATGTCAAAAATGTCTGCATGGCTGCAGAGCCACACACAGATCCCACTCTCAATTCTCTTCCTGAAAAGGAACAGAAAAAGAAGGGGAAGGGGAAGGGTCCTGTGCAATATTGCAGTGAGTGAAATGGCAGCAGAAGATGAGTTTCCTTTGAAAAATAACAGGTGTAAACATCAGTAAAATACTGTCTTTTTAGAATAATTTAGAAAAATCCCATTGATTTTGCTGTATCTAAGGTTTTACCAAAACCAGCTCCCAGTTTTGTTGATCCTTTCTACAACATAAAAGTGAAAGATGATTACGAAACAGGTGGAAAAAGAAAAAAAAAAAAGCCATTTAGTGTACCAGATTTCTGACTACTCTTCTGTTAAATCAGCTGTCACAAACACTATCCTTAGAGTGTAGAGTTTCTCCCTATCTGGTCCAATACTTAATATGTCTTTACCTGAGAAATTAAGAATGTAGGTTTACTTCTGATAGCTACAGCCAACTAATGTACTATGCATGCATTTTATTTCTGTTTTAATCTACAGATATCATCCTAATATCACTTGTGGATAAAGAAAAAATGTAATTTCAAAGCTATTGGGACATTCTCAATTGTATGAAGAAATGTTATCTCAGCTTCCCTTTAAATTTGGATTTTATGTAAAAAGATAGTAAACACATAAAAAAGACACATTCTTAAAACTCAGTTCACTAATAAATATTGTTATAGGTTTATATTTAGACAAGAAAAGAAACAGTTATAATTCCCGTACAGTACTTACCCATTTTAACATTATCACATGGTTGTACAAACAGGATTATAACAAGCAAAAGAAAGCACTTTATTTAATGAATAAATAATCAAAAGCATTGGTGAGGATAGTCTTAATAATATGCTGCTTCATACAGTTTAAAGTACATCAAACAACAAAATCCATAGTCCCAAAATTCCATTAAATAATACTGAGTAATTATGTGACTGATAATATTTATGTATATATATATAATCTATATATATATATGTGTATATAATCATATCATTATGAGTAATTAAGGTATCTATTTACATGCCATGCAATATTAGAATGTGTTGCAATATCTAGGCACAACAGGTGGATTTAAGAATGGCTGTGGCAAAAAGAAAAAAAACAAACCAAAACCAAAAACCAAAAAACAAACAAAGTTATTTTTGAAAATGAGAGACATTACTTTCTTTAAGTCCTTTCTTTTCATAATATACAGTGAGAATTTCAGATACTTTCTGACAGCTAAAAACATCCTAATTTTTTGCTATTGTACAGTTAGGTAGCAGTATAAACTTGGACCTGTAATAAGAATCATGAGATGCTGCAGTTAGAGAAAGCATTCTTGCTTCAAAACATAGCATATGACATGGATGTCTGTCATATTCTTCTCATTGTGGACCCAGTTCTACGAAATTCTGAGCTATTCCTACAAGAGGAGACTTATGTTCTAAAGAAATTAAGTGCATTCAATGTCTCAAAAAAATGGCAGATTTTTTGGCAGGATATGAGTACATGTCAGCACATAAGTTCCATTACTGTCCAGCAAAGTGATGTGTCTGCATCAATCTAAAAACAAAACAAAACAAAACAAAACCAACCAACCAACCAAACAAAAAACCCCAAACCAACACCCCTCCACTTATAATTCTTAATTTTTTGGCATTTATTTCAGTTTGTAAGTAAACTACATTGTGCTTTAAAAACCTGGAAACAGCATATTTATCTCTTCTCAAACGTTCTATACTGCTCTATTGATTGACCACTGTATACTAAAGGACTTGCCATTTCAGTTACTAATTACTGGATGGGTCCTGACATTTTAGTTTGTAAGAAGTTCAACAAAGCCTGAAGGATCACAACCTGGCCCTCTCTGTCATGATCTTCCTTTCAACTCTACTGGTTGAAAACATAGTATGTCATGGTCTCTCACCATTTATATATATATATATTATTAAAACATTTTATAACATAAGCAGCTGTGTTAAGTAAAGTATTATCTGTCAGAGAACTCAAACTGAAACTCAAATAATGTGTGAAAAAGGGTATCTCATAATTTTACAAGTAAGCATCTACCAATGAGAGTCTCTTTTTGCAACAAGAGGAAAAGTCAGAGGTGGTTTTAGATTAGGGGGTAATTATATTTGATGGATGTGTCCACTAAGGTGGTGAGCAGTGCAAGTTAATAAAACTAATGTTAATTGAGTTACAGCTCAGCTATCCATGATATACTGAGCTGATTCACACCTCTGGGTTATGTTGTATCATGTTTTCTGTATATTAAAATGACTTTCTATGCTCTAGAGCTGGTCCCTTTTTGGAAGTTTTTCATCACAGCAGAAATTATTACAGGCATATTAATTAATTAAAGTCAAGACTTTGGAACACAGTTCCACAGAAGAAGTGTATTAAAGGAGAAAAAAAANTCTAAAAACAAAACAAAACAAAACAAAACCAACCAACCAACCAAACAAAAAACCCCAAACCAACACCCCTCCACTTATAATTCTTAATTTTTTGGCATTTATTTCAGTTTGTAAGTAAACTACATTGTGCTTTAAAAACCTGGAAACAGCATATTTATCTCTTCTCAAACGTTCTATACTGCTCTATTGATTGACCACTGTATACTAAAGGACTTGCCATTTCAGTTACTAATTACTGGATGGGTCCTGACATTTTAGTTTGTAAGAAGTTCAACAAAGCCTGAAGGATCACAACCTGGCCCTCTCTGTCATGATCTTCCTTTCAACTCTACTGGTTGAAAACATAGTATGTCATGGTCTCTCACCATTTATATATATATATATTATTAAAACATTTTATAACATAAGCAGCTGTGTTAAGTAAAGTATTATCTGTCAGAGAACTCAAACTGAAACTCAAATAATGTGTGAAAAAGGGTATCTCATAATTTTACAAGTAAGCATCTACCAATGAGAGTCTCTTTTTGCAACAAGAGGAAAAGTCAGAGGTGGTTTTAGATTAGGGGGTAATTATATTTGATGGATGTGTCCACTAAGGTGGTGAGCAGTGCAAGTTAATAAAACTAATGTTAATTGAGTTACAGCTCAGCTATCCATGATATACTGAGCTGATTCACACCTCTGGGTTATGTTGTATCATGTTTTCTGTATATTAAAATGACTTTCTATGCTCTAGAGCTGGTCCCTTTTTGGAAGTTTTTCATCACAGCAGAAATTATTACAGGCATATTAATTAATTAAAGTCAAGACTTTGGAACACAGTTCCACAGAAGAAGTGTATTAAAGGAGAAAAAAAATGGAGCTGTGAGTACTTAGTTGTTTTTACAGTCTGAAGTGGCTCATGTGAGGACATGTTCTGTAGAGAACTTTCACTGCTTATTTTTTTTCATTCTAATGACAAGAATACATGCCATAAAAAGTTTTATAATCTGAATCAGCTAAATACTTTGTGGTCACAGGAAATCAAAACTTGTTCTTCTGTCTGAATTGGATATGACATCACTGCTGTGCTCTCATGCCAGTAGAATACTGTTTTAATATATTTTGAGATAGTGCCTAAGGCTGTTAGACCCTACCACTATGTCTTTTGGCATGTTACGAGTCTGTGGCCTGTGGATCCCCTGACATCCCCTACTGCCATATTCCATGATTTTCACTGTATATTCTTTTTCATTAAAGTAACTAACACCTCCCTTTGCTTAAAACATCCCAAGATTCAACTTCTGATCAATATTGCAATCTTCTTTCCCCTATTTCTTTGTTTTCTCATGTCAGCTATATTAGTCTTTATCACTCCTGCTGTCTAACACAGATATACATCTCCATTTATGTATCCAAAGTTTCCTAAGTTTCTCCTTTATTTTAATGTACTCCATGATAAAGTCCTTAAGGTTTCTTCTGATCTTGAATGTTAACAATAACTTGCTAAGTTAATAACCAGATTAAGCAAGGAATGTGAATACCATTTTCTTCCTATCTATTTGTTAAAATTGATGTATACTACATACTCCTAATTCTGTTCCTCTTATGTCTTTGTCAGCTTCCATGCAACGTTCCACAGAGTTCCAGGTGAACTTCAACAAAGAGCATTGAGTAGGCAATCTCTTTACCTATTACTCTAAGAAAACACAGTAAAAAAAAAAAAAATCTTTCATATGATCTCATAATTCTGTTGGACTCAGTTATTCCATCGTCATACTTTTTCTTCAACTCACATTGTCTGTAAAGGATCTCAAGAAGGTATCTAATCCATCTGCACTCTCTGATAAAAACCCATGTATTGTTGTTAGCTATTTTTCCTTTCTATTCTTCAAAATACCAAGCCCATGTCTAGGCAATATGTTCTAGTACATCACCACTTAAATTACTAGAAAATGTTTCACAGTTCAAATCTGAATTTTCTGTTTGTTTTTTTTTTTTTCTTTTTAAAGTGGTCCTGACTGCTCTATCTTTACTAAGAGTTGGAACAGCATAAGACTAAGTAGAACTAAGTAACTATGGCTATGCATACTTTCCATTTTCTATTTGGACTAAAGGTTTTTGGTCAGTGGCAGCAAAAATAGAGGACTATGAAAGAAATATTTGGCAAACCTTTTTAACAGTCTTTCAAGTGTGTGCATTATGAAACAAATAAATAAAGGACAGTCTGAAGGAAAACAAAGAGCCAGGGCTGACATCAGAGAAGCATTTGTATCATGACAGGATGTGAATAATTTAAGTAATATTTAGCCTCAAATAAAATCAAATATCCAGCAATACTTAGCTGTCATCTCATTGGGTGCAGTGGGATTTTTAATTTTTTTAAAGCTCCTCATCTGAGATATCACAGAACTCCGGAAGGGTTTTTCCATGCCCCTCCCCACACCCCTTTATTTCTGAGATTTAGACAACAGTAGTAACACTACTAATTGAGCCAACCAAATGGTTGTGAATGAATGGGCACTTACTAAAGACATGTTTAGGGTCAAATTCAAATTATGTGGAAACATCTGGGAAACATGAATTTAGTTTAAATGGAATTAAAATGCAGTTCTCAGTGCTGCAGATATTTCCTTCCTTCCTTC
>VWYP01023183.1:0-24999 GCA_013400435.1 Pycnonotus jocosus
TTCCTTTTAATATCTATATAAACAGGAGAAGGTGGAAATGATTGCTTTTCAGGTTGTGGTTTCTCGTGCTCATCCAAGGACAGTGCTTGCCCTTGGAAGAACACCCTGGGATGCTCAGCGCTGCTGGCTGGAATGCAGGAGGGTTCAGCCACATGTGAAAAATGCTGGGGATGGCTTTGCTGCCTCCTCTCCCTTCTGAGAGGTTCCTGCTGCTGCAGAATCAGGGATTTGGGTACCAAATCAAATTTGGGTACCGATATTTGGGCACAGACATTCCAGGCGAGGGGGTTTGCACATTCTTGTGAGACAAGGAAAAGCCCGAATTGCTCCTCCAGGTGAAGATCTGGTTTGAGGCTTTTTTTATTGATTTAATGGCAGCTGAAAGACTGGTGCTGACAGCAAATCCACTCAGCTCCTTCTAGGTGTGCTCACAACAAGCTGCTCCCACTGAAATTAAAAGCCAAACTTCCAGGAGGCAGCAGGGTGATGATGCTCAGCCACTGGATTTACAAGAAGTCCTGAAAATGTGCTTGTTCATATGGAAGGAACATTCAGCAGCTGCTTGCCCAGAGGAGCTGCAGAAACTTCTCAAGTTCAGAGACTTTTTTAAAGGTTATTCCAGAAAAACAAAACAAAACAAAACAAAAAAAAACCAAAAAACACTCAAAAAACAAAACAAAAAAACCCAAAACAAACAAACAAAAAAAAAAACCACACCAAAATTCACTGTATTTCAGCTCACTTGACACCTTTAGGTTTTTTTCTCCCTCCTCTTTTTCTCCTGTCCCTGTGGCACAGCCAGATCCCCCCACATCCATGGGCACAAATGCAGCTGTGGGCTCCCCTTCTGCCTGGGGCTCCCAGCTGGCTCAGGATGAGCTCCTGGGCTGAGGGAGAATTTGTCAGCACTGTCAGGAGCTCACCCTCATCTCTCAAAGAGCAAATCAATCCCCTCACCCAGCGTGACCTGGCTAAGTGCAGTACTTTAGGCAATTATTTGCAGGTTATTTATGTTTTCCAGTGTATTATTTGTGAGGGATTCATGGAGGATTGTGCCATGGTAAAGTTAAAGAGGTTTTTCAAATACTGTTGGCCCAGAATCAATACAGTCCCCAAACTTGATTGTACAACTGTTTTGTAACTAATTGGGTTTTTTTTTCAGGTAATTAAGATCTCCATCTTTCATATAAACAGCTGTGAATGTGGGCTGGAGATGCCTTGATCTCAATAGCTTATCTTTGGCAAGTAGGTAGATTATTATGTTTAATCAGTTCTATCATCAGGTCTCAATAAATTCCATTTTTCCAGCCAGAAGGTCTGATGCAACTGAATGGTCACATTTTCCAAAGATCTGTGCTTGGGAGCTTTGTGCTGATGGTCATTGGGTTTGGGTTTTTTGGGGTTGTTTTTTTTGGGGGGAGGGTGGGCAGGACAGGGTTGGTTTGTTGATTTTTTTGTTTGTTTTCTGGGGTTTGTTTTGTTTAGTTTGGATGGGGTTCTTTTCTGCCAGTGCTGCAGTCAATAAGCTCCACATATTTACAAGTTAACTACCCAAAGTACTTTCCTTTCCATCCTTCATGTGGTCTGTGAGGATTCCTGTGTTTCTCTGTCCCTCTTGAGGTCTGATGGAGATCTTGCTTTTGCAATTGGGTCTGCCCTGCTCTAGACTGCAAACCTTGTGACCTGCTGAACTCTGCCTTAAAATGTCCAATTTCTGTTTGTTTCCAGGCTATAATTATTTATAGTGCAGAAACCAATACGATCTTATGTGAATACTTAGAAAACTCAAGTGCTTTGCTGTCATGTGAGGTTAAAAGAGTGACCACAGGGATTTTTCCTGAAGTGAAGCTCATGTTTTGTTTCATGCTTGTTGGAACCCAGGGCATCTCTTTGGCTGCCCTGGGAGCTCAGGAGACCCTGGCCAAACAGCCTGGGAACTGAGCAAAGGAAGGCTGAGTTTTATCCAAGGGCACTGAAATACCCTGGACCCGTCCAGGAGGATGAACAGGGGGGTTTTGCCTCTGTCCATGGGGGTCACAGACCCTGGCACAAAGCAGAGATGAATTACAAATCTCAAGAGTGTGAAATACAGTAGTTTAGCTTATCACAGGGTGAGAAATATGTAGTTTTAGGTTTTTATAATAGGTAGAGGCAACATGGAGATTTTGGGGTGGAGTTTAGGCTTCTTCTTCTTCACCTCCATCTTCTGCTGTGACGCTAGCACAACATAATTTAGAGAGACTGGGTAGGAGTAGAGATGACCTGTTAGTATAGATAGTGAGTATTGGCATATCAATGTAAACTAATTTATGTAAGAAGGGGCACAAAGCAGCTCAGACTGCCCGGGGTGGGCAGTCCTGCCATGGCCAAGGTGCAAGACAGATCTCACTGGGCACAGAGTGAACTGTGAGATAAGAAAAGAATAAACAACATGATAGACCTTGGAAAAACAGAAGCCTGAAGCCTCTGTCTCTTTCTTGCATCTGGCCCAAAGACAACAGGAGGGCAAAAAGGACTCTCTAACCACCTGAATGTTGGAAATCATAATCCGAGGTTCTCCCACCACATGGTGAGCTCCTGGCAGAGGATTCACCAAGGAGAGGTTGCCTGGATCCCAGGGGAGCTGTGGATACCTGGTGAGGGTGTGGAGAGGGTGAATAACAGCCTGAGAAAAAGGAGTGTGAGAAAAAAGCATGTGCTGGGGGAGGGCTGCTCTCCCCCCTTGCCACATGCACAGGATTGAGGATGTGAGCTGCCATTTCTCTGTGGAGAGGTTGGTGCTGCTCCTCTTTGATAAGTTTTGGGTTAATTTAAAGTCATTTCAGTCTGGGATTCACATCACTTTTCACTTCCCAGCTGGGATGCAGCCCTGCAGCACTCGTGGGATGTCACAGGGGTTCCCCTTTGCTTGGGCTTTAAGTCCTCAAAATTGTTGTGTGCTCTCCTTGCTTTTCCAAAAGCTGATCCTGGTGCAGCAGTGAAACACCCAGCATTGAAACACGTCCAGGGTTCAGAATTCCTCATTCTTTACTGGCCTGGAGGAGGTGATTCCGTCTGGTTTGATATTTGCAGCGATGTGCCCACGGCAGCCGTGGAAAGGACAAGGGCAAAGGCTGCTCAGCAGGAAGGACTCACTGAGCTCCACCCGTGGCAAGGAATCAGAGGTGGTTAGTGGAAAAAAAAGAAGAGGTTTGAACTATAAACTCTGGATTAGTGAGTGTTGAAAGAGTTGTTTTTTCCATGTATCTGAGCTGGCAGGGTTTGCACACGGACAATAATCACAAGACATGAGAGCTCCTGGATGTGGCGAGGCAGGTCACGCTTTGGAGAGGCACAATCTCCATTTTCTCTGGTCAGATTGTTCTCATCAGCCAGCTGAGACTCCATTTTCTTCATGAAGGAAAAGCCCATTCTTTATTCACACAACTTATTTTGTGTGACATATTACAGACCTTGTAAATTAACTTTAATTGGTTAGTAGCTTTCNACAGATTTACAAACCTTTAACTGGTCAATGGCTTTCTTGCCAATTACTCTATTGGTTAGTCAAAGGTATTCTACTTGTCCATCAAATCTCTCTATTCTTGGATTGTTTTCATATTTTCTTTCCTGATTCTCATGGGACAAATCCCTTGTTATTGCAGGTGCATTTGTTCTTCAACCCAAGAATAGGTTGTTGTGCTAACGAGTTCTCATATCAAGATTGTTTCTGCATGGGAACTTGCAAATTGCTTATCTACCCTTAGAAGAGGTGACAGGCTAGCTAGTAATTTAGTTGAGCAGGCCTGATTTTATGAGGCCTTTCTTTTATAATCCTTCTATCTGTCTACAACAGTCAGATGATGGTTTTTTCCTTCATTGAGGTGGAGAAACTCTCCTTCAGTGAAGGTGGTGTCTGCCCTTGTGACCATCCTGGCCACTGTGACCTTCTAGGACCTTAAGGGAGCTATAAAAAGAAGGGAGAGAGACTTTTTCATATGGACAGAGAGTGACAGGACAAGGGGAATGGTTTTGAACTGAAAGAGGGCAGGGTTAGATGGGATATTAAGAAGAAATCATTTATTCAGAGGGTGGGCAGGGCCTGGCACAGGGTGCCCAGAGCAGCTGTGGCTGCCCCTGGATCCCTGGAACTGTCCAAGGCTGGACAGGGCTCTGAGCAAACCTGGGATAGTGAGTGGCAGGGAATCAGTGACTCCAAGTTTGTTGGGATCACCACAGAGGCTTGAAGAGTTGCTGGTTGGACTTCCTGAGGGCCACAGTTATAATTCAGCTGTAATGTTCCAACCAAGTGGTGAAGAGAGCTGAGGAGGAAGGGGAAACTCAGGCTGTCCTCAAGGATTTCAAGTCAAAATCTGAAGCAACACATTTGAAATGGAAAGCTGTGACCTTGAGAGCACCTGAGAATTCAGAGTCTGGGTTCAGGTTTTCATGTTTGGTATATCCATGTTAAGAACTTGAGTTCTGCTGGAAGAGCATCTGCTTGAAACTTGAGGTTCTTGAGGTCTCCTTTAATAGAAAACCTTAAATAAAAGCACAATAAAGTGGCTTCTGTGTGTGTGATGCAGGCCAGCTACTGGAGCAGGCTGTGCCAGCATGGGCTCCTTGCTGGATTCAGGAGCTTCTTGATTTCTTTTGATTCCTTTACACACTTAAATACAAAGCTATAAAAGTAGGATTGAGAACCATTTTGTAGCAGAGGTTTGTTGTGAGGGATTTGGAAGGGAAGGTTGGTTTTCCACTCTGCTGTGTCAGCTGTGGCTCAAGTGATCTCCACAGAGGAATGGGATTTTGGTGTTTCCTGCAATCCACCGAGGGAATGCACCAGGAGAACTGCCTGGATGTTTTCAGGTGGAGGCTCGTGTCAGGTATTCATACAGATCACTGTAGGAAGCCATAATAACAACCAGCTTCTCCTCCAGCCAGTGGAATAAAGCTCTAAGCATGATTTGATAGAGATTATTCCAGGCCAGGGGGAGGCCTAACTCTGCTTGAGACACCAGACTCTGTATTTTGTTATTGGTTTTTCTCACCTGAAAACACAACCTGATCAATGGCTAATTTATTGCCTCAGCAGCAGCAGTGCTGGAGATCTGGCACTGAACCAGAAGTGAGGGCAGGGACGGTGTTTTTGAGCTCTAACACGAGTGAAATTACACTTACAATATAGGTATGAAACAAGGGGAGAGGAAGGCTGCAGTTTCCATCAGCCAGCCTGATGACATTTTCAAGGATCAGTGCCTGGCAGATCCATTAGCTGCTGTTAGAGCTTTCAGGAACTCTTAGGAGGAACTGCTGACACATCCCAGTGCTCTGACCCCAGAGCACACAGCGTCAGGAGCTGGAGTTCCTTTGCTGGAGGGAATAATTCATCCCCATGCCCTTGCTGAGGGGAAAGTGGGAATAGCTCTAACAGCATGAAAGGATCTCTGCAGCTCTGTGCTTCTCCCCCTCCTGAGTTTTAGGCAGGGTATTGTGTAAATGGGACTGGCTGGGAGCTGCTCACATCCTCAGCACGTGTCCCAAATTTCAGTTTCCCAAGGACACGGCCACTGGTGACTCAGACAAACGGGAGTAGGACACCTGTAATTATCTTATAATAACTTAAAAGCTGATTAAAGTGTTTCTGTGTGTCTCAAGCTTCTGGAAAATCAGCTCTGGATTCTTCACAGCTAATTCCACATTGTTTTTCAAGAGTGAGACCCTGTGTCAGTACAGAAATGCTTTAGCAGCAGCACCTGACTCTGGTGGGCACTGGCAGAGCCAGAGGAGAGGTTTGCATCCCTCTTGTTCCCATCTGCAGCCACACATCAGGGAGTGCTGCAATGCAAACTGGGTCCCAGGGAGCCAAGGCAATAAATCAGTTTGGGATGTGGCCCTGGGGTGCTCCAAGTGGGCAGTTGTGTCAGAGGAATACATCTCCATGGAAGCTGATTTGGGGAAAAATTAAACTCATGTAAACTGTTGCACTAAACACCAGGTGTGGGTCCAAACCCAAGCTCTAAATTTGGATTGTTTGGCAGTTCTAAGCATTAAAGAGCTCGATTCTGGTATAAGCTGGACACGTTCAGCCTCTCTCCCTCCCACCTGGATCAAGATTCACTCATTACTTCATGATTAGGAAGTACTGTATGTGGAAACCTCAATACAACCAGTTTTTACCCAGTTAGTGAAGAATTAAGGGCTTGATTTGTGCCTCTCAGGTAGGAATCCTCTGTGGATGGTGTGAACACAGCAGGCAGTGAGTGCTTGAAGCGTGAATTGGAGGTGAAAACAGGGAAAAGGGAGTGCATCGTTTCAAGCTGAAGCTGAAAAGATGCTTGTTGGTTTTGAGCCTCTGATTTGAGAGCTGGGGAGCTCTAGAACAATTTGCCTTTGAAGTCTGTAACAAAAATAAGAAAAGATCATTTACTGGGTAACTTCAACACCAAGGAAAACAATGATCACTTCTCCCCAACTGGAGATGAGCACTCTGGGTGAGTGGCTGCTGGCTGAGGAGGCAGAATTGGTGCTTCAGAACTATTTTATCCTTTATTTGCCAGACTACACCACTGCTGCTGTGACCCAAACGCCCCAGGCTTGTTCACACTTTCCAGATGAATCCTTAATAAAAATACACCCTGTGTGTGTGTTTTTTGGGGCAAAAATGAACTCAATAATAAAATGTCTGGTTAAAATTACCAGCCAGAGCTCCAAGGTCGCAGCTATCAGAGTCCCAGGATAATTGACATGGCTGTGGCAGGGAGGAGACAGCTGAACTTGTTTCCAGCAGACCTGAGTGAAACTTGCCTGCCTTTGCTCCCCATCAGTAGCACAGGATGAAGCAGAAGAGATCCATGGAAATGAGCAAGGCTTCTTTTAATTCTTCAGAATATTTTCATGATGATAAATCAATTTTGAGAGAGGAAAGAGTGTAATTCATTTCTTCTCATTGGTTTTGAGAAGAGTTCTTAGGGGTGTTATCCTGCTTTTTCTTGAGCTGTATCACTCTTTTTTCTTTTTTTTTTTTCTTTTTTTTTTTTTTGTGCAAAGAATTGCTGCATTAATTGTGGGTTTCCTTACTGCCCTTAAATCTTGTGCCAGCTGTTAACTTTCATGTCACTCACACGTTTCATTAAATCTGGTTTGTTTGGCATAGAGAAGAGCAGTTTATCCCTGTAGTGAAGTCACTCAGAAAGCTGATCCTCAGAGCTCAAAGAACTGACATGTCTCAGTGTGGGTACACTTAAAAATTGCATTTCTTTGCAAAAAAAGAAATTGCAACCTAAAAATTGCAACCTGCTAACTCTGGTTGGGGATGCCTGGGCAGGGCAGGAACAGGGAACATCCCCTGTGCAGGGAGAACATTTCTAGGTTTTGAAAGAAACAGCACCAGACCTGAGGAACCACATCTCCTGCTCCCAGTGAAGGCTGTGGAAAGCACAGACAGCTGCTTCTTATCTCACAAACATTTTGAAGCCCTGGAGGCGAAATATTTATGCTACTGGACACTTTGTTTATTCAGTGGGCCTTTTTGGATTTCTCCTTTTTTTTTTTTTTTTAACCAAAGAACTGAAAATGAGTGACGTGTGTGTGCCTGAGTGTAAATAAGAGACTCGTGACTCCTCATGCCAGAATTAGTAATTCTTCATGCTGCTCTGAGAGGGTGAAGGAAATACTGATGTGTGTGTGAACCAGTAGAAAGTAAACATCAATTAGAGGGAGAAACAAGCTGCCTGATCTTCAGTTTAACACAGAAAACTTCAAGGAAGAAAGACTCCAAAGTGTGCAACTTTTGGAAATAAGCTCCAAGGAGGGGGTAGGCCTGCATGCAAACACACAACTCCACTGGATTCTGAGGAGCTGCAGAGTGAGAGGAAAAATAGTTCTGTGGGAATCAGAAGGTTTACAAACATCCTTCCCCTTGTAAACAGCCTGTGCACAGAACAGAAGCCACAATCACTCAGCAGCAGGGTGAGGCAGCTCGGGGAGGTTTGGGGTGCAGAAAGCAGCAAACAGCACCAAACCTGGGGAAATCCTGATGGAAAAACAGCTTGGATTTTGGAGAATATTGGGGTGAAATGCTGTAGGGGTTTGCCTTTTTCTTTAAGTGCTTGTGGCCTGACTTGTGAGCATGGTGGAGATGTTTTTATCTCACCCCAATTTTACCTTCTGTGGGACCCTCCTGCTCCTTTTCCTGACTCACACAATATTTCATCAGCCCCAGCGGTGCCTCATCAATCACATCTGCCAAACTCACTCTCCTCGAAAAATGCTTCTCCTCTGAGCACAGCCAGGTGTTCAATTCAGGAAGCACTCACCAACTCCAATATTTTCGAGCATTGAAACCCAGTGGCTGACTCATCACTTTGCACGGAGATGCTGCTTCCAGTTACTTTGTTTGGGCTGACTGTGGGTTTTTCAAACAAAGCAAGTCATTTCTGGAAAACCCTGTAAATCCCTGTGCCAGAACAGTGGAGAAGCTATCCAAAAGGCCAACACCCAGGTTTAGTCTGAGAGACTGAACTACTGGAAAGCCCTGGGCTTTTGCTGGTATCTCTCTTGTGTCAGTCCTTTTAGGGTTTGGGGCATCCTGGAAGTGCTGGATTGATCCCAGCCAGCTCCTGGGCACCTCCAACCTTCCTGCTCTGCCTGTACCTGGCTTGGGGTGGATTACAGTTTGATAGGCTTTTCCTTCTCCTGCCCATCAGGTTCCATTAATTTCCTTTTAAAGTTTGGAATCCTCAGATGGGATCCTGGCAAAAGAAGCCCTGAATACCTCCAGAGGTTGTTGCCTTGCAGGGAAGAGCTTCCAGGGTGGTTTTGTTTTCCCTCTGCCTTGGAGGAGCCTTTGGTATGAGGCAGAGTGAAAGGTTTTGTGGGTTTTGAAGAGCAAGGGAATTAAAGATGGGAATGAACAGTGTGAAGGTCAGACTTTTACCTTTTGTAGAGTTATCTTGGAACAAATTACATGCTTGAATAGTTGTTCCCAGTAAGTTTGGGCAGCACTGGCTTGGAAAACTCAGATTTCAGAACTCCCAAAGGCAGCTGCTTCTGTTGGGCAGCTGCTGCTGTGACAACTGTACAGGAGGATTGATACTTGGGAGAAAGAAAATCGAGATAAAATGGTAAATGAGTGTCTGTCCTGCCAGAAAATCCTGTTTTCCTTGGAATCAGGGATCAGAAGGTGGCGTTGCAGGCAGGTTTGTGAGCAGAGTGTGCTCAGGAAGGGCAGCAGTGCTCTAGGGCTGGACACAGGGATTTTCAGTGACACAGCTGAGGAAATATCACATCTCTCACCTTTTATAAACTTCTCTTTATTCGTGCTCTGCCTCTTGAGCTGAAACAGAGCCCATTGCTTCAAGGGAGTGCTGGGTGCAGGAGGGGATGCCTGGTTTAATTTCACATCTGATAGAGCTGAGAGTGCTGGAGGGACCATTGTTTCACACCAGAAATGGCCCAAAACCNATTTAATTTCAGATCTGATAGAGGGACCATTGCCTCACACCAGAAATGGCCCAAAACCCTAACTGAGTTCTCCATGTTGAAATCATGCATCTGCCTTCTTTTCCTATTACTAAAACCAATAAATATTAAGACCAGCTTTAGAGGATTTTCTTTAAAAGAAAATCGTCCTTGTTAAAAGCCTTTTTATAGTGGCTGAAACTCTGCTGCAGGTCCTCAACTTAATTCAGTTGTTGGTGCATTTAGGTTCCTTCTATGCTGTAAAATGAAAGTGACCAGTGAAGAGAAAGCAGTGAGATAAAAATCTAAGAATGTCTGTGTTTCATTACATGGCCAGTCCCCAATGCTTTCAGAGAAAACAGGATTTAATATTCATCACTTTGTGATGAGTGCTGGTAACTCCTCTGCAGGGCCTGGGCAGTGCAATCACTGCTGACATCTGGCAGGGGCTGCACACTGAGCTGTGCTGATGGTTTGGGGTTTAGGGGTTCCCAACTCAGTCACTCATCCCAGGGATGGCCCTGCCCAGCTCCCCCACCAACCCCAGCCTGGGCATCCCTGGCAGCGCTGTCCAAAGGCTCCTGGAGCTCTGGCAGCCTCGGGGCCGTGCCCATTCCCTGGGGAGCCTGGGCAGTGCCAGCACCCTCTGGGGGAAGAACCTTTCCCTGCTCTGCAGCCTGAGCCTGCCCTGGCCCAGCTCCAGCCCTTCCCTGGCTCCTGTCCCTGTCCCAGAGCAGAGCTGGGAGCTGCCCCTCGGGAGGAGCTGCAGCCCCCGGGGAGCTCTGCCCTCCCTCTGCTGCAGCTGAACAATCCCAGTGCCCTCGGCTGCTCCTCATGGGCCCCTCCAGACCCTTCCCCATTTTCTTAACTCTCCATCAGCTTCAGATCTTTCTTGTAAAGGTGGAGCCAGGAGCATCCAGGGCAGAGGGGACTCTGCACCCACACCTTGGGCAGGTGCAGCAGAGCCACCCCCTCCCTCCTCAGAACAGAGCCCCATCCTTGCAGATCTCTCTGGGACAAGGCAGGAAATTCCTGTCCTGGTTGGAGGCACCTTCCCACCTCAGGGATGTGGCTCCTGATGCAGCTCAGCTCAAAGTGCTGCTGAGACAGAGCTCAGCCAAGCTGCTCCACTTCGCCTGCAGTGAGCCAGGAGCCAGCTCTGGATCTGCCTTTGGGTGACCTGGTTTTACCTTCTCCTATTCCCTGGGAGGGTGGGCAGGCCCTGGCACAGAGAAGCTGTGGCTGCCCCTGGATCCTTGGAAGTGTCCCAGGCCAGGCTGGACAGGGCTTGGAGCAGCCTGGGATAGTGGAAAGTGTCCCTGCCCATGGAAAGGAGTTGAAAGTGGATGGTCTTTAAGGCTTCTTCCAACTCAAACCATTCCATGATTCCATGATTCCAATGTTCTTTCTCCCTTATACCTTTCAGTGCTGCCATTCTTTCACATCCAGCATTAACATCAGACCTTGCAAGCAGTGCAAATCTCCTCCTGTGCTTTACCCACACTGATCTAGTCTAGAAGAAAAATGAAGCTCAGAACAAAGTTTTCCCAGTTCCTTTTCAAGGAAATGATTTTGCTAATCTTTGGTCATAATGTGGATTTGAAACCTTTTGACAGATGAGATCAGAGCTTTGGTGAGTAAAGAGCATCCAACATGCAGCACTCACCTCCTCATTCTTCTGTAGGTGAGTTTTGCTCACCTTTGAGTGTTCCAGGTCCTTTAGACTTTCACACCACCTCTTTTCTGTGCTCTCAGGGACATGTCAGCCCCTTGCATGCTCTTGCAGAAGTAAGCAGAGTTTTATGAATAAAGGACAGAGTTCGAAAACGCTAAAGGAGACAAAGCAAAGAGAAACTCTTAATCAAAAAGGTCTTGCACAGTTTCAAGGGCAAATACAAAGACAAATGCTGGTTTTGTTCTAAAATAAGAAAAGAAAAAGCTTTACAGGAAGAGCTGTGTTCATTTCCCCACCTTCCTGGGTAGTTTTGGATCTGTGAGTGCTGAAGACACCAAACACTTTCTTTTCCCATCAGGATCCCAGGAGCCTCCCCTGCCCTTGCTTCTGAACGCTTTGCCTTTCTCTCCCTCTGCCTGCAGAGCATCTTTAAAACAACTCTGCCTTGTTCAGAATGTTGAGGTTGGCCGTCTAAACTGCAGCTAAATCAAAACCAGAGCTGATGATTTGGACAGATACAGGCAGGGTGGGATTCCTGCCAACATTATATTTGCTTTTGTCTTCACCAAGAGCAGTCCAGGGAGATGTGCACTGCGAGCAGGAAGAGCCTGACAAAGGCATGTGCCTCCATAAAGGGCTTTTTTAGAAAATGTATTTTTCGAGTCAGCCAGCTTGGTGAGTTATTTCAGGCCATGGTGTGCTGATCTGATGCACAGTGTAATAATTGTTGAATGCCTTGTTTTCTGGGCCCTGCAGATATTTTGTAATTGAGTGCAAGAGTTAAAATTGAGCACCCTGGGCAATCCTGGCTGTCAGGGGTGTGGTGGGAGTGATCCCACAGCCAGAGATTGCTCCTGATCCTCACACAGGATCCTTTTCAGCAGGAAAAGTTGCCTGCTGCCTGACTGGCAGGAGTCTGGACATTTTTCACTGCTGTTTAAGAAAATGAAAAGGATGAAATATTTGGGGGTGTCTCTTATCACCAACTTTGTGGCTGATTTTAGGCTCCTGAGCAGTCAGAGAGTCCATATGGTAACCTGAGAGCCTGGAGAAAGTGTGGCTGTTGCATGGGACTTACATGAAAAGTCATTTTTTGTGTGTATTTTCAATGGGATTGAGGGTTTCTACTTTATTCTCTGGATTATTCTCCATCTCTTAAATTTAATTCAAGAATAAACTAAATTTATTCTTAAATTTTTTGAAGAAAAAAAAAATTCTTCTTTTCTGCTGCTGAAATTGGTGGAAGCATTTAATATTTGCAACACATCCAACACTGTGGTTTGCAAGGCCTGCATTAATAGGGAGGGTGTAAAAAAAATTAACAGAAATTAAATTGGGATTTAAGAAATTAATCCCTGCAGTTTGAGGCCAAATTTAGTTCAAATGTGGTTTCAAGTAAGAAAGTGAAGCTGATATGGGAGATGCACTTTGCTGGGGCAGAGGAATGGCTGGACTGTGAATGACCCTGCAGAGGGATCACTGAACGTGTTGTGGGCACAATCTGCAGTTTGCAGGGCTGTCCCATGAAAAGGAGGGCAAGCCAAGCAACCAGAGAGCAGGAATTCAAGGAAGTTTTCCTTTAAAACGATGTAGGAATGAAGCATGATGTAAATAGGGGAGAATGAGAGGTGCATTCGCAGGTAACCCAGCTTAGCTCTGTCCTGGAGAGGAGCAGGGGGTGAAGTTCCTCCCACATATGGAGAGAATTTGGGATTTTTTGTCTCCTGAATGCCAACCCCCTGTAAAATCACCCTCAGCAGCAGCTCTCTCCTCAGTACCTTGTTACCCGTGCTGTTCCCAGAGTGCCCACACAATTCAGAGCCCTCTGAGTTCAATTATTCTGTTCCATTTCACAGCTGTTTTCTCCTGCTCTCCTTTACCTTACAAGGCAAACACTCCTGGGCAGCAACGGGGAAGAAACATTTCTGTGGACAGATGGGCTCTAAACCTGCCATCCACTGAGGGCCAGCTCAAACATCCCACAAGAGGGATGCTAAAACCTCCTGCTCAGTAAGAGTTAGGAGTTGTTTGACAATGTCTGCTGGTATTTCATCCCTCACCCTGCCTGCAGTGGAATTGCTGTTCCTGGGATTTTGGGGTTTATTTTCATCACCTCCATGAGGTTTCTGGCCTGTTCTGCCTGTCTGGTACCTCAGCCTGGAGAAAAGGAGGCTCAGGGGGGACCTTGTGGCTCTGCACAACTCCCTGACAGGAGGGGACAGCCGGGGGGGTCGGGCTGTGCTCCCAGGGAACAGGGACAGGAGGAGAGGGAACGGCCTCAGGCTGGGCCAGGGGAGGGTCTGGGTGGACACCAGCAGGAATTTCCCCATGGAAAAGGTGATTAAACATTGGCAGGGGCTGTCCAGGGAGGTTTGGAGTCCCCATCCCTGGAGGTCTTTAAGGACACTCCGTGCCCTGGGCTGCTGACAAGGTGAGGATCAGGCACAAGTTGAATCAATCACCATGGACATCTTTTCCAACCTCAGCGATTCTGTGATTCAAAGACAAGAATTTGCCTTTATATCACAGATCAGGCCTGGGCAGAGCAGGCAGAGAGGAGACCTTGGTTCTCCTCAGTGTTTCTGCTCTTTTCTCCTCAGTGCTAAAGCGGTGCTGACCCTGCTGCCCCCAGCTCAGCACCTCTGCTGGGCTGTCCCTGGCAGAAACAGCTCTGGGAGCTGCAGGATGGAGCCCCAGGAACAGCCACTGACCCTGCCCAGCTGTGCTGCCTTGGGCTCTTCTCTGAGCTTCACCTGCTGAGGTGTTTTGCCCTTCAACTCCAGGAGCAAAAGGCCCAGGGGAGACATTTTCTCAGCTGTGTCATTTTTAGTCTTAAACCATCCTAAAGCCCCACTCTTGTTTTTGACAGCTCCAATCTGCCTGCAGTGCTGCAATCTTGCACACAGTGAGATTTTACAGCAGTCCTGCATTATTCCCCCAGCTGCTTCACTGCCCCAACCATCAGATCAAGTGTAAATCTGGTGCCAGTGCTCCTGGCTATGATTTACCCTACTTCTTCCTCCTCCCTCCTTCACTTCCTCCTTTTTTTTTATTAAGACCAGCAATATTTGGATGGAAATTGTAGCCCCAAGGCTCGTATAAATTCATTAAAGGCCCTGCCTTTTGAAGTGGAATTAGTACTTTGTTAAAGCTGTTTGTGTTCTGGGTCATGAACCATCTGATGGGAGGCCTGGGTCCATCTGGGCTCTGCTAATTAGAGCTGCCTGCCCTGCAGCCCTGGGGCTGAGGCTCAGCTCAGTGCAGGGAGCAGCTCCAGGGATCTGAGCTGCAGAACCACCTCTGGCTCCCGTGCTGGAAGCTGATTTTCACTGGACAAACCTCCGGAGTGAGGGCTCGTGTCTGCTTGTGCAGTAATTTCCTACTCCCCACACCCTCACTAGGAAACCTCTGGAGGCTTTTTACCTCAAGGGTTTTTCTCCTAAGAGGTAAAATCCTTGCCAGAAGCCTGTTATAGTAAATCTCCCATCTAGAGATGGAAATTAGGCATCTTCCAGTCCTGTAGATCTTTGCCAGTTCCTTCAAATGCTCTGTCCCTGGCTCCTGACTGCATCCAGGGGGTCTGACATGGGGTATTGTAGGGGATAGTGTAAGATTTGGCTTCTTAAGCACATGCTTGTGTTTTCCAAGCTTACCTTTCCAGTTAATAAAAAATACAGCTCAAATTGAAGTGATTGGTCTGGATCTCTGGTTCAGGGTTTTGCTGCTGGACCCACAATCAGGAGTGAAGTGACAACAATAGAACTGGAAATCCTGGAGTGGTTAAGGTGCACCAGTTTGTGGTTTCCAATGCTGACATTTGCTGTCAAGCTCTTTGAAATCTTTTGAAGAGCTTCAGTGTTAAGTTGGACACTCTAAAAGGGCTTGGGACCTTGGCCAGGTTTGTATGGAACACTCTGGTGTGCAGACAGGACATATCTCAATTATTAGGTAACGATTTTTGTTTGCTGCCAGCTCACGATTTGCTCACTTTGGATAAAAGTGGTTACATTGCAGCACAATAAATAGGCAATAGGAATAACTCTGCTTACATCACACTTTAATCACTTAGGCTAAGTTGAGCCAGCCAAATACTTCCAAGAAAAATTTATTTGAATTTTTAAGTCTGGACTTTGCAAACTATGATTATAATACTTTAGTGCAAGGTCATCCCAGATGAGCTGGATCTGAGATGCTCCTGGGCTGTGACAGTGACTCCCAGCTCTGCATTGGGCTGCCCTGTAGGAAAAGCGTTTGGCATTTTGTCCTTGTCCATGCATCCCCTTGAAACAGCCTGATTAATCCGTCATTTTAGGCCAAGGAAATTCATAAATCGCTCTGTGGTAGCTGAGCTTACGCAAGGCAGCAGATGGCCCACAGTCCCCAAAGGCCATGGCAAGGCCCTCTGAGCTTTGTGCAGCACAGTTGTTCTCAGCTCACAACAGCTGAACTTTCAGCTCCTGAAGGTTCCAGGGAATCTGGCTTTGGTGAGAAATGCAGGAATTCTGGAGAGAACAGAGGCTGCTCAAGGAACAGGATGTCTTTCAGGGGTGTTGCTCAGACACACGAGAGGTGAAGGAATTGCTTGGGCAATCTGTTCTTGATGGCTTGCTGAAGTATTTGAGTTGTACAAATCACTTAATTACTTCATGGCTTATTTCTCAACTGAAATGAAAATCCTTTGGGATCAAACTGTTCTTGACAAACATCTCAGGCTTTTAAGAACTGCTCCTGGGTTTATTGCCCTTTAAATTTCAGGCACCCTGACATTAGTGTGCTGTCTTGTTTGGCTTCTGCTCTCAAACCAGAGAACAGATTGACATTCTGAATTAAAAATAGAATTGTCCACAGCTACTCCCACAGCTTGGCATTAATCTGACTCTGGTTGGCCTTGGGCTCCTTTTCTTTTTTGCATGGAAAAAAAAAAATCCAATCCAAGTCTGGTTATCAACAGCAAAGTCCACTGCTCAAAACACAGAGGCAGCTGAAGTCCCTGCATGGTGTGAGGCTTGGCAGAAGCTGACTTTGATTAAACACAACTCAACCAGGAAGGTTTTTTTCCCCTTTCTCAGCATCTCTTTTGGCAGAGCCTCCACCTGTGGTTGGGGCTGGAGAGCCCAGCTGCTGCTCCAGGCTGAGCAGAATGCCCACGGTGGGATCTGCTGAATAGCTCCATTCATCAGCCATCCTGCCCTCCCTCTTCCAGCTTGAAGCCTCCAGGATCCTTGTGCAACCTTGGCCATGACATCCTGAGTGGAGAGGGGTGGGAGCAGCCCGTGCTCAGGGTGGGAGCAGCACGTAGAGCATTGCAAAAGGAGCTGATACAACCCCTGCATTGCCTTCTTGAGCACAGCCCTGCCAGTCGCCTTCTCCAAGGGCTGATCCTTCCCCCCTGAGCAGCCTGGCTCAGCTTCCTGCCCTGCCAGGCTGCTGGATGTGCAAGGAAAAGCCTCGTTCCCCTCTGGAGATGATGAGATGGGAAGATGAAGGAAGTGTGGTGGGGAAGATGAAAGTTTAACAGGAAAGTTTTACAGACTTGAATGCTTAGCAGGAGGCTCTCTGAATGTAAAACCTGTATGTGAAATAGAAATGAAAGCAAATTTTGATAGAGAAGAATAAAAGATGTCTAAAGTAAGAACTGCTGAGCCAGTTGTCACTGGACAACAAAGAAAGCAAAGGTTGAGTCGGGTTGGAAGGAGGTTTTATGGCTGGAGCAAAGGATATGTTGACCACAAACAAAGATGTTTTTAGCAAGCAGAAAGAGATCTCNAGCAGCAGCTTTAGGTGTGGCTCTGTCACCCGTGACCCAGGGCTGCTGTGACAATTTCTCTACAAAAAACAGAATTTTGAAGAGCTGCCTGTTGTCTAAACATATTTCATTGACACATCTTCTACAGAAGTGCCTGCTGCGTGCCTCTTGTTACCTTGCTTGGCACAATAAAGGCTGCTTGGAAAGCTTCTCCAAGGGTTTTTTTTACATTGAAAAAGATTCTCTTTCATTTTGGACTCTCATGGAACTCGAGTGTTGGAAAGCTTGGCAAAGCCACAAGCTGCTCTGTCTTTTCTTGTTTGTTTTATTAGCAGAGAAGAAAATACGAGACTTATGAAAGAAAACAAACCAAAGGTGGGAGGGGAGAGGGTGTACAGGAGTAGAAATAAATTAGAAGAGGTAAAATGGAGACTTCCTGAAAAGAACTTTCATAGAATTATGTAAATAAATATCAACTCTGAAAACAATGACTTCCATGGCTAGGTCAGAAAATTCAACATTTTTCCAGTGGTGGAACAGCATTGTTTGACCACGATGGAGGCCTTGGCTTGTCAGCTTTGTCTCTCCACCCAAAGTGTTCTCCTACTTCTTGTCCTGATCCACCAAACCCAAATGACTTCTCTACATAATTATCCACCTCTAGGTGAGGTGACAGAACCTTCCAATGAGTTTAATGAGTCAAAATAAGATATATTTTGCTGCATGACCACTGCAGGCATTTGCAGGGAATCTTTTCCTTGAGGAATTAACCTGATTTATCTACATCTAAGTTCTCCCTCCAGGTGAAATGTCTGGATTGCACCAGCAAACAGCAGAGCCCAACAATAGTAGATGCAGACTCAAGGATTTCTCAGTTTTGGGGAGAGCTGCAGGCTGTTCTTAGTCAGCTCAGCTGCTCTGAATTCTTCCCTTGCAGCTCATGGGTTTATTTGTGTGTTTTTCTGGGCACACAAACGTCTATCACAATATTATTAGAAGACTTAAGTGGTACTGAAGTGGAAGTGGCAGATTTCTGTGCTGCACAAGTCGTGTTTGAACAGAAAATTGATCCAGACAAGTCCCCGGATAGAAGTAGTAATTCACTACTAGTGTTGCATCTTTCTAGGGCAATGGAATTAGTGGCTAAAGTAAAGTTAGATTAGTTTTGTTTTAAAAAACAACCCTGAGAAGGCTCTTAGAGAACACCAGTAACACTTTCTCGGTGAGAAAAGCACAGAGCTCCTGTTGTTAACAGAAGTGCTGGGGTTTACTGGTATCTTAGGTAGAATCTAAATGGGAAGAAACCCTTTGGTATTTTGTCATGCATATCAGTGCTAGAGACACAATCCACTGATTGATATTGGCCCTCAGAGAATAACAGGAGGCTTTCAAATGGTACCTTCTGAACTGTTTCATAGTTGGAATCTGAGTTGTTTCATAGCTTAAACCCATCACAAATTGTGTTTGCAGAGAGTTATTCTTCTCGCTCTCATCTCCAACTTTTCCCACCTACAAGAGGAGCTGGAAGTGCTGGCCATCCCTGAAAGCCCAATTTTGTGATGCAGAGCTCCATCCAGAGGGTGCTGGCACTGCCCAGGTTCCCCAGGGAATGGGCACGGCCCCGAGGCTGCCAGAGCTCCAGGAGCCTTTGGAAAACCCTCCCAGGGATGCCCAGGCTGGGATTGTTGCAGGGTCTGGGCAGGGACAGGGGCTGGGCTGGGTAATCTTTGTGAGTCCCTCTCAGCTCAGGAATTTTGGGGATTTTAAGACCATGGCTGCGTGTTTTTGCTGGTTATGGGTCTTGCTGGCCAATGGACAGCTGGACATGAACACAGAAATCCTGAAATAAGAGCAAAACCTGGGACTTGCATCCCGTTAAAGCTGGAGAAAGACAAAAGCAGACATGAGGAAAATCAGAGTGGATCAGAGGCTGGGCAGTGGGTGAGCTGTAGGCAAGGCTGGTGGCCAGAGCTGGTGGAAGTTGTCAGGTGCTGTTGAAAGCAACCTTGTTCTCTTGTGGGAGCTTCATAAGCTGGAAGCCACTAAGGAAATTGGAAACCTTGGCTCCTTCCCACCAGGGAAGGCAGTTTGTGAGGGTGCCTTTGTTCAGGGCCGATTTGTTTTCACTTGAGTTAATGCCTCATTAGTGCTGTCCTTGAGATATTGGCTGTTATCCAAGGGGAGAAAAAAAAGCTAAAAGAGATGAGGGGAAGAGAGCCCCTCCAAAAAGCTTTGGAATAAAGCTGTTGGGTAGTTTAATGTTATCACAGAGGCAGCAGGTTAGAATAAGCAGTTTCAAGTGTCTGAGCTGTTGCATGTTTGGGCCTCTTTTGTGTGGATTTCTGAGCTTGCTTTGGGAATTCTCAGACCCTGAGTGCACGGTATGGTCCTTCTGGGCTGCTTTAGGTTCTCAGTGTATTTATGGCCAGTTATAAATCCTAGGGATTGTTGCTCCTCCTGGAGCTCTGGAGAGACAACAGAGATAAATGACTGCCCCTCCACAAAAGATCTCTGTCAAAGTTCTTGCTGGCTGCCCAGTCACCCTCTCATTTTGGAAAAAATTGTTTATCTGCCTTGTAGGAGCTTTCCAAATATAGAGCTGTTCTTCAGCCCTGCTCTTTCACGAATCAATTCAATAGTTCTGATTTAGCTTAATACATGTGGGAGTTAAAAATTTGCTCCTTAAAAGAGAGAGAGGTTTTCAAGGTGGGGGTCAGGCTCTTCTCCCAGGCCACCAGGTCTGGGACAGAAGGAAATTACCTCAATCTGTGCCAGGGGAGGGTCAGGTTGGACATCAGGACAAATTTCCTCATGGAAAGGGTGGTCAGGCCTTGGCAGGGGCTGCCCAGGGAGGTTTGGAGTCCCCAAACTTTTGGAGGTGTCCCCAGAAGTCCAAGGTGGCACTGAGTGCTCTGGGCTGGGGACAAGGTGGGAATCAGCCACAGGTTGGACTTGATGGTCCTGGAGGTCTTTTCCAACCTCAGTGATTCTGTGATTCTGCAAGTGAAGGTTTGGGCAGCTTGGCTGTCCAGGCTAGGGCCCAATCCAATGTAAACTGGGTGCAGAAAGTCACATTTCAATTTATTTTAACTGGAGCTGAATCGCTGCTCTGTTGCTCAGAGACATTTTTTCTAAGCAGGTCTTGGAAAGAACAGGCTCAGTAGGAGCCTCAAATGAGAGCTGAATTTTGTATTTCCTTTCATGATTTGACTTCTCAAACAGCTGCATTTGTGCTGAACAGGGGGAACGTTCAAATCCATCTTAATCTTCAGGTGGTTGAAGATCCTTTTTCCTGAACTGGAGTCAGTTACTGCTTCCACCCTGCCTCAAGGTTTGTGGTCTGAAGGTGGAACATCAATTCCCCCAAGGATTGAGTCAGCTCCAGTTGGTTTCACTGCCAGCAGGATTTGAGGTTCAGTCCCTCATACCTGAAACCTGTGCCCAAAATTTCTCTTAAATTCTGGGAGTATTTGTTCTTGAAATCACGACTTCTGTGCTACAGTTGCCTGCCTGCTGTGCTCTGGGTCTAAAATGCTTCACCACAACCCTTGAGCAAAAATCTCTCTTGACAACTGCAGTGAGAAAAAAAAATAAAATGAAAAGAGATTGTTCTTAAAATCTACCCCCAAATCTAAGATTTCTTTCATGTGTCAGCAGAACTAATCCTATCAGAGCTGAATTCCCTTGCTGATCTGGTTTAGTTTGGATATTCTTGTGAGGAGCAGGAATTTGGACTGGGATCCTTATAGGTCTTGTCCAGCTTTAAATACCCTGTGATTCTATTCTGTGATAACCTCTCCCCTCAGCTGAAGGAGGTGTTTGCATCTATCAATAAGGAAAGGTCTCAAGCAGAAATTTGTAGCAATTCCATGAATTCTGTGAAGCTCTGCCTGCCCAAGGGGGCTTTGTCCCACAGGAACACATGAACTGCCCTTGTCTCGTTCAGGCAGGAGTGATGTGAGAATCTGGGATGGTTTCAAGCAAGTTTGAGGTTGTCTCAGCAGCTTTGCTTTGTCGTGCAATGTATGTTCAGGCCACAGAGGAGAGCCCTTGTCTCTAAGCAGAAAACTGGGATTCTGTGTGTTCTTGGACCAGGTATGGCACAATCAATAAAAGGATAAAGCAGTGAGGTTTTGAGAAGAGAAAACAAAATCCATTGCTCTCCTGGAGTGAATGAAAAGCAGTATCAAGTGTAAGAGCTGAAAGTGCTAATGGACAGAAAGAAGGAAAAAAGTAACCAGGTAGGTGAATACTAATTGCAAACTAATTAGTAAAAGCACGTGGAACAACTGTAAACACAGTGGTCTGGCTGCACTGGTTCCAGGTGTGGCCCCTCATGTTCTGAGGCAGATGGAACATGGAAAAACCTGACTGGTATTGACAGGTTCTGCCTCTTGAAAATGGTGACAAAATCTGGATTGACAAAATTGCAGGAGGCAAGGTCATGTCCCTTTCTATTGCTGTTGGTTCAGGGTAAGCAGCACCCACAGGATCTGTGCAGGTGGCCACAGTGTTGGTGTGAGGTGTCAAACAGAAATCTGGGGTGCCTTTTGTGGGCTCTGGGGCTGGTGACAGTCAGGTTCCAGCAGCACTGTGAGGCAGCAGAGCTGTGCAGTGTCCCTGGGTGCTCGGGGGACACAGGCAGGGTTCCTTTGTCAGCCTGGGATCACTGGGCACTCAGAACAGCTCCACATCTCTGCATTATCTGTGGTCACGTTTAGGCAGCCATATCTATACTGCTTCTCAATTTGGCTCAAGAAAATTTTCCTTTTTTAATTTTTTTTTTTTCATTTGGAGCTTTTAGGCAGCCAGACCAAAAAACCCTGCAGAAATGGTCAAACTGCACTGTTATAATCCAACTTTGCTGCTGCTCTCCAGCCTGCAGGCTGAGGTGAAGTGCTCTCCTGCCCTCCTGGTTTCTCTGGGAATGTGCTTTTCCAGCTGTGGGCACAGTGGAACTGTGTGGGCACGGAGCTGTGGGCCCAGCTGACGTGCAGGATGTGCACAGCACTGGCCAGCTGGGAGCCTGGCCAGCCAGGGAACTGCTGAGTGGGGCTGGAATGGAAATGCCACTGAGAAGGCTGTCATTTAGTGCTGGCTGGCAGGGGACATGGCACCAGACAGCTGGGCGGCTTTGGGAGCAGCCCATGGGCAGCACAGGGATGATTAAGAAGGATAATTTGGCTGGCAGAGCCTGAGGAGGTGAACTTAGACACAGTGTGGCCTTCCAAAGCTGACCAAATCCTCAGGAAAACCATAATTGCTGCTGCAAACCAGGCACTATCCTTTGGTTTGGCCAGACTCGTGTTTGTTCTGTTCATGACTCTGCACTGCTCTTGTCCAGGCTTTTCCTTCCAGACACAAATGCCTGAGCTGGGAAGGATGGCAGCAGGAAAATGGAAGACAGCAGGAAGAAAGAGGACAGCAGGAAAATGGAAGACAGCAGGAAGAAAGAGGACAGCAGGAAGATGGAAGGCAGCAGGAAGAATGAGGACAGCAGGAAGAAGGATGGCAGCACAAAGAAGGAAGGCAGCAGGAAGAAGGAAGGCAGCAGGAAGATGGAAGGCAGCATGAAGAAGGATGGCAGCAAGAAGAAGGAAGGCAGCAGGAAGATGGAAGACAGCAGGAAGGTAGCAAGAAGGCAGCAGGAAGGCAGCAGGAAGGCAGCAGGAAGGCAGCAGGAAGGCAGCAGGAAGATGGAAGGCAGCAGAAAGATGGAAGGCAGCAGGAAAGCAGCAGGAAGGCAGCAGGAAGGCAGCAGGAAGAAGGATGGNAGAAGGAAGGCAGCAGGAAGAAAGAGGCAGCAGGAAGGCAGCAGGAAGGCAGCAGGAAGGCAGCAGGAAGAAGGATGGCAGCAGGAAGGCAGCAGGAAGGCTTCAGCTCCAGGGAGCTGCTGCAAGAGCTCAGAGAGGGTGAATGTGCAGGCTGGGCATTTCCCTGCTCCTCCTCTATGGAATTTTCTCACCTCTTTTCCTAAAGCACTTTTTACTGAAGGCCCTTTATCTCTGATATTTTTGGATGCCCCATCCCTGGAAGTGTTCAAGGGATGGGACTTGGAGCAAGCTGGTCTAGTGGAAGGTGTCCCTGCCCATGGTGGGGTTGGAATGAGGTGATCTTTAAGGTCCCTTCCAACCCAAACCCTTTTGGGATTCTTTATGAAGAGAGAGATTCAGATCTCACCCCTGGAGCACCAAGGCAGGGATCCTGCCACTGGTTTGGCTGTGATGTTCTGAAATTCATTCACCACCTCTGCTGAGAAATCCTGTCATCTTTTATTAAACATTCTTTTTTTCTGCCTTAATATTTAACTCTCAGCTCTTGTGGCAGATTAAAGCCATTCAACACCTGGCAGCTTTGGCACAAAGGTGCTGGCAATCAGGAATTAGAAGGACCCTGGTGCAGAGTCAATGCTTTTGGAGAGCAGGTTTAGTCCAGAGGGAGGAGCTGAGGAAGAATCCAGCTGGATTCAGTTCACAAGTTTTAATCTGAAGCATGTCCAGGCTTGGGAGGGACAGGAGATGGCAAGAAGGTATCTGTGCTGAGTTTCTTTGCAAAACCGAGTGGAATAGGTGAAGAATTTGTTCCGAGGAGATTGGATATTTCCTTCTCCTCTGAATTGTTGTGGAAAAACACCTAGGGCTGCAAACAGCTGCTGCCCTGACAACGGGGAACAGAGAGCCTGGGCTGTGTTCAAGCTCTATCATGTAGTGGCTTCGAGGGACATGGCTCAGTGCTTGTCCTGATGTACCCCTGCTACTTTCCACTTGTTACTGCTTTTACATAACAGCTCATTCTTGCTTTGACTCTTTCTTTCCACGAGTTTTACCGTCACAGCTTTGTCCCAGCAATAGCACTGTGAAATTGTGAATGTTTTACGGGAGCATTATGCCAGGATTTGCCTTTCAGAGCTGCTTTTTGCTTTCCAGCTCTGAGTGGCACAAAGGCAGAGGTGCTTTGGCCTTGGTGGTTTTGCTGAGGAGGTGAATATTCAGGTTATTCCAATTTAGCAATGTGCATGCCCCAGGAAAACGCTGCTCTCCAAAGACAATTGGTGTTTATCAGCACCAGTGCATGCTGCTAAAGCTGAAGGGAGGGCTGGCTGGTAAAAATATCATGAGAAAGTGCTGAAACAGCACTGCAAAGGCACAGCAGAGGCTGAGTGGCCTTGTGGATTTGACCACTTTGCACTTTTCTTGCCTCAGGCTGCTCAGTGCCTCTCACAGCACCCTCACAAGGCATCTGGGTGGGTCCTTGTGCTTTTTTTACTGAGCTCCTACAAGCTGTGATGATCACTGGGCCATCCTCCTGCTGCTAGGAGCTGACCAGACTCACAATAATTAATTTGCATTATTTTGTAACACATTGCTTTGTTTTTTCAGGGAAATTTTCTTCCCAGAAAGGGCTGTAAAACTTTGGCCCAGGTTGTGGGGGAGCCACCATCCCTGGAAGAACTGAGAAAACGTGGATGTGGCACTTGAGGGCACAGTTCAGTGCTGGACATGGTGGTTGAACTGATGATCTTTAAGGTCCTTTCCAGCCCCAGTGGTTCTTTGATTTTTGCTCTCCATTCCTTTCACTTTCTTTTCTTGCTCCAGCTCTTGTTTTCAAATGTGGCTCTCTGTGCCCTGCACTGCCTGGGAGGTGAGATGGACTCAAGTTAGGCCAACTCTGGGAAATATTCCCAAAGATAATTAATCTAGGAAATAAAAGGGTGGATTTTATGTGCATGTATAGAATTGATGGACCCAAATTTGCCTCAGAGCAGTTTCAGTATCTCAGTTTACAGCTGTGGAGAGGAGAATGGAGAATGGCACCGAGCTGACTTTGCTATTATCAGTTGGAAATTCTTGTGAGGGTCAATTCCAGAATTTTTTTCCACCACCATTTCCCTCCTGTAACCTGCTCTGACTCCGGTGGCATTGAGGAAGCAGCACTGAGCTCCCTCTCTCGTGCTTTGCCACCCTTTCAGCCCCAGGCACTTTGCCCTAAGAAGAGCTCTGGCAGGCAGAGCTTCAGTTCCACCTGCTTGGAACAAGCCCAGATTCGGCATCAAGCCCCAGTAAAGGAATTTTCAAGAGCCAGAACTCTTGAAGAAGAGCAAGAAACTTCTTTTTGAGAATTCCCCCTCTCTGAATTC
>VWYP01023184.1:0-10518 GCA_013400435.1 Pycnonotus jocosus
TTTAATTATCGATAAATAATAATCGATTGAATTATTAATTACGGATTCTCGGTGAGTCACTGGAGCCCAGATAAACCTTTCCAATTTCTTTTCATTGTTGTTGGGTTTTTTGGGTTTTTGTTTTTTGGTTTTTGGTTTTTTNTTTTGGTTCTTTGGTTTTTTGGTTCTTTGGTTTTTTGGTGTTTGGTTTTTTGGTTTTTTGGTTGTTTGGTTGTTTGGTTGGTGGTGGTGGTGGTGGTAGTGTTGTTTTTTTCACATGAAGAAGCTCAGACTGAAAGGAATCTTTGCTCCAGGAGGAGCAAAACCACAAAACCCCGTGGAAAGAGGAGGTGTGGAAGCGCTGGGAGCCCCGTCCCGCAGAATTCCTGCAGAATTCCCGCAGAATTCCCGCAGAATCCCAAAGAGGGCACTGATGCTCTGCACAGCATCAGCAACCCTCGGCCGGGCATAAATCTCCGCCGAGAAATCCCTCTTAGCACGTCCACCTCAGGAAAAGGGGAATTATTACACTTAATTAAAGCGTATTGACGCCACATGTGGCCCCACCTCGCGCTTTTTTTTGGGGGGGGGGTTTATTAATGACAGCAAAGCCCGGGGGTTGCCTGAGGGGCCCAAAATGATTTTTCCCAAACACAACCAGGCTCAGTTGTGGCTCTGAGCCCCATCTTCTGCTCGATATTTTGGCAGAAATCTCCCTCCCCGACAGGCTCTGAGCGCCAACGCTCCTGCAGCCGCTCGTGGGCCACCCTTGGGGTTTATTCACGGAAATAATTCAATAATCCGTGATTTTTTGGGGTGCTGGGAGTCGTTGTTTGGGTTTTGCAGGAGAGCTGCTTCCAGAGAAGCCGTACACGGAATAATTTTTGCTTTTGGCTGAAAATTCATAAGAAATCTCAGCTGAGACAGAGAGAATTTGCTCAAATCTTGAGGTTTGTGCCCAGATTTATCCCTCCCACTGAGGATCCCTAATTTACAGTGCGATCCTTCAGGTCTAACACCTGGAAGAAGATTGGGGCACACAGGATTTAATAGTTTTATTCAAGGTTTTAAACTCTCAGCATCCTGAGGCACACAGAATTTAAAAACTGTTAAGATTTCAAACTCTCAGCATCCTGGGACATACGGAATTTAATAATATTTTTTAGGATTTAAAACCCTAAGCATCCTGGGGAACATAGAATTTAACATTTTTATTCAGGGTTTTAAACCCTCAACATCCTGAGGCACACAGAATTTAAAAACTTTTAAGATTTTAAGCCCTCAGCATCCTGGGACACACGGAATTTAACAATATTTTTTAGGATTTAAAACCCGAAGCGTCCAGGGGAACATAGAATTTAACATTTTTATTCAGGGTTTTAAACCCTCAACATCCTGGGGCACACAGAATTTAAAAACTTTTAAGGTTTCAAAACCTCAACATCTTGGCACAGAAATTAATATTTCTCTTTTTTTTTTTTTAACTCTCAGCATCCTGGAGCACACAGAATTTAACATTTTTAAGCTTTTAAACCCTCAGCATCCTGGCGCTCACAGAATTTAAATTTTTTAGGATTTTAGACCTTCAGCATTCCAGGGCTCCCTGTGTGTGTGGGGGCAGCACAAGCGGCCTCACCTGCGCTGGGTTCAATCTCTCTGCTCTGGTTGAAATGCTGGATCAGAAATCTGCTGCTGATTCCAACCTTCATCCACCTCACACCGAATTTCAGAGCCTGACATTATCGTGATGTAATCAAGCTTCTCTTTGGCAAATGGCAGAAATTCAACCCCTGAAATTTTCTGCTGGGAACTTTTTTTTCCTTCCCAAGTTTCAAATCTCCCGATGCCTTTTTAGTGCCCCTTTAATTTCTCAGCTTTTAGTGCGCTCATTGCGTTGGGATTGGGAATCTCCTCAGCTGGATGTGAAAATTTCACATTTACAGACCTTGGAGTCTGTAACCAGCTGGGTTTAGCCAACCCCCATGGGATGAGATGAGGCTAAAAGGAGATGAAGAGGAAGAGGAGGAGGGAATCCATAACTGTGTGCCTGGAATCCATAACTGGGGAGTCTGGGCAGAAAAGCCAAGGGAATTTTGCCTTTTTGCACCAGTTAGAAACCTGCCCTGGTGGAATTCCACCCCTTTCCCCCAGTTCTAGAGCAGCGTTGTGTTATTCAGTGGAGATTGCTGGGAAAAAAAAAATCCATTTTTAACCCATCCAAGAAGGAAAATCTGGCAAAAAAAAAAAAAAAAGGAAAAGATTTGATGGAAATCATGTTAAAAAAGGTGGAGTTTGTGCAGGTTTGAGCCACCCAGAGCTGGTGTGACTGGAATTAAAGGAATCAATCATGGGGATTGCTGCTCTGCAGGAACGGAATGGGGGGAATCAATCTTTAGGAATTAAAATCCCACCAGGACCCTCCAAACCCACACAGGGCGCTGTGAGGCCACGGGGGCAGGATGGGAAGTGACCCCGCTCTGCTGAGAACCATCACCATCAGGAGGGAGGAAATGCAAAAAAAATTCCCTTTGGCTCAGGAAAAATCAGCCTTTGGGAGATGAGAACTCTGGAATTCTGTGCAGGGAAAGGCAGGGATGTCCTTGCAGAGCAGTAGGAAAAAAAAGGAGCAGAAAAAAGGGAGCTGAACCCGCTTTGTGCACCCCTAAAAACACCACACACAAATTGCATTCCCTGGATAATGATTCCCTGAGGAAACAGTGAGAAACCCTCAACAACTCTGCCATTTTTTCAATATTTAGAAGCAAATGGAAGGGATGACCAAGAGGCTGAGCCTGTCTCAGAGGGCTGTTCGAGAATTCCCACGGCACAAACAATTCCTGAGGGCTCCGACCACTTGAAAACCCCAGAAAGTGCAAACCTGTCCTTGGTGGTTTGGGCAGAGCAGAGCCTTTCACCGTCTATTCATCCCCTGCAGGCTCTGCTGGCTAAAATATCCCCCTGGGCAGGCTATTTCTGACACCCAGCTCACAGCAGAGCAGCAGGCAGGCAACTGCAGATGGTTATCTGCTCTCAAAAGTCCAGAAAATGTTGTTAAAAGCGTGTAAATCCCAGGAAGCTGGACAAATTCCAGCTCCAGTAATCCCTTCTCCCGATATTCCTGCCGCTGTTTCGATTGGAAAACCATCCTGTCGTATTTTCAGCCCAGGTTTGGCTGCTCTTCCCTTGGAATGGTTTGGAGGTCGCTCTGTGGGATGAAAAAGGGCTGCAGAAATATGTGATCGTTGTCATTAATTCTGGCACCACTCAGGACCACCAGTATTTAAAATCAATTAACAGGCCTTTTCCTATTATCATTGGCATCCCGATTTCGTCCAGCTAGGACAAGTTAAACTCTCATGAAAGTTCAAAATGATCTGTTTTTGGAGGTGATACAGCAAAGGAGAGCTGCTGAATTCTCATTATTAGGCTTTTACTGACAAAAGTTTTTTGGGAATAAGTTCACAGACATGAGCAGAAATTTTGGGTGGGGGAAAGGGTGAGATGAAATCCAGCAGAGTGATTTAACCCTGCTCACTTCACACCTTCAGCTCATGGTGTTTGTCCCTTCAGGTTATCACGAAAATGCATCAAAACAAAGTCTGTCCAAAGTTTAAAATCCCCCGAGGCAGAGCCTAAATCCTCTCTGGGTTTGGCTGGTGGAAGCCAAGGCAAGGTTGGGTTTCTGGGGCTGTTCCCAGGTCTCTGTCAGCAGAGGGAATTTTATCCTTTTCCATGGCTCCGTGTCCGGCTCTGTCAGGACAGGATTAATGTTTGGGGCAGCAGCTTCCTGAAGGGATGGAGCATCCCCAGCTCGGAGAACTCTGGAATTTGCATCAGCCCCAAACTCAGCTGCCTGAATTCCCTGTTCCATGGGAAGTCTCAGCAGAACTCTGTGTGGGTTGCACGGGAGAAACCTGGAAACCTCCCCTGATTCACAGATAAGGCAGAAAAAAGCTTTATCCACGCTCTGACACTCAACATTTCTGAACTAAACCTCACATAAACCCAAGCAAATCCATCTCCCAACACAAATTGATAATTAATTCAAGGAATACCACTAATAACCACTCACAGCAGAGTTTTGGGAGCTCTTTTCTTATCTCCAAGCCCACAGTCAGCACCTGACTGGGGCAGGATCTGCACATTCCCTATCGCAAGGCAACGAGGAGCATCTGGAAGCAGCTGGAAATAATTCAGGAGCACAGTGCAGGGAAAAGGAGTTTAAAAACCACACGGTCTCAAGGATATTTTCACAGTGTTCCAAGCAATTTACTTCCACCAGTTAAATGGTTTCGAGGCTCTCCAGCTCCAAATTGCACCCACGGAACAAACGCCAGCAGTGGGAAAAGGGGAGCAACAGCCAAAGGCCTCGAGGGAAGGGCAGGAGATTTGGGAATGGCATCCTGCTGGATCTGAGGGGGATCAACCCAAACCCTCTCATCTGTGTCAGTGTCTCCCTCAGATGTGTCTCATTCTGGAAAATAATTTGTATTTTCTGCCAAAATCGCAGAGCCCATGGGAGGCACTCAGCCCATGGAATGCCACCCCTCATCTCCACCTTGGGTTGAAAGGCAAGATGTCACCAAAAGTTTGTATTTGATGACAAATGTTCAAACCAGGTGCAGCAGTGTTCTTTATCTTTTCCATTACCTATCTCTCAGAACTCTTGGGAGGAAATACCAAAATACCAAACTCATAACTCTTGGAGGGGATCTTCTGTCAATGAGCAGCTGGGGCAGGGTTTGTTCTTTATCCCTTCCAGGACCCATCCTCCCTGCAGGGATCTCTGCTGTTCATGGGCCATCGAGGCTCAGCCATGGCTGAGACAATTCCATCATCCATGGGGAGATGCTGCACCCAGGGGAGGAGCCCAGCATTCCTACCTGGATAAACCTGGGATTGGGAACAGCAGCACAGCCTGTGTGCACTGGATTATTGACCTGGATAAACCTGGGATTGGGAACAGCAGCACAGCCTGTGTGCACTGGATTATTGACCTGGATAAACAAACCCTGGGATTGGGAACAGCAGCACAGCCTGTTTGGATTCCCAGAGGAAAACCAGACCCATCTCAGCACCACTGGACCCTTCTCCAGGATCATCTCTGCTCCACCAGAGCCACATCTGGCACTGCAGGAGGGCTGGACTGGGCTGACACCAACACCCTGAGCAACAGGGTGCCAGTTGTGCTCAGACTCTGCCAGTGTTTTTTTTGTACTACTACAATTTTATTTCAATTTTCCTTGTAAAGAGCTGTCATTCCTATTCCCACATTTTGCCTGAAAGCCCCTTAATTTCAGATTTATAATAATTTGGAGGGAGAGGATTCACATTTTCCATTCCAAGGGAAGCTCCTGCCTTCCCTTCTTTCCAAACCAGGACAGGTGCAGAGCATGAACCCATTCATGCAATAAATCACAATTCTATACAAATTATCCAGGATTTTCAGTTGAGTGTGTCACTGATGGATAATTAACTGCTGGAATTTCCTAATTGTCTAATTCCCTTTGACTCAAAGTGAAGGAGAAGTGAGGGATTTGGCAAAGTGAAGGCTACCCAAAACCCAAGCTGATGTTCTGGAGTGATTTTGGGCTCAAGGTATTCAGAATATTAATGGGAGCATGGAAGGAAAAGTCAGAAAAGTTAAATAAGGAAAAGGCAAAGGTAAAAAGCAAACAAATTTTGGTCTGCAGGTGTTATCAGCCCTGGAAATCTGAAGTTGGAGATTTTTCATGGGTCTGGACACACCTCAACTTAATGAAAATTAAAGAAATAAGAGAGTTATAAATATAAAACTTATTATATGTTTAAAAATTTAAAATCCCCATCCAAAATTTTGTGCAGAAGCTCCCCAGAAGTTCGGGAATTATTGGAAGGGTTGGAGAAGATGGAAATAACCTGGAGACAGGGGAGGGAGAGCCCCACAAAGGGCAGAACCTCTGGAGATTCTGGATTGGGTCAGGAATCCAACAATGGGGAAGGCAAAAAATTCCCCAAGAGGGACATGAGAACAGGAGCTGGGAAAGAAAATAAATGAACATTTTATCTCGAGGGGGGGAAAGGAAAATCTGGAGAGTTTGGGGAGGCAGATGGAGCTCTGGGGAATGAAGGGATTCTGTTATAAAAATGCACCTCACGTTAGGACTGCAAAAATTACCGAGTGAGAAAAGGAGCAAAAGGCCAGCTCAGAGTGAAAAGGGAGCCTGGCTTCTCTGAATAAATGTTTTTGAAAATGAATGAGTGAAGGCTTGCAAAGCTGGGGGAGGGAGGGAGGGAGGAAAAGCAAGAAGTGTTTAAAGTAAATTNGTAAATATTGAATAATTAATCTCTTAATAGAGATTTAGAAATCTCTAAAATCCACAAAGGATGGACTCATTGGGATATTGAACATCCTGAAAGCAGAGTTAGGGGATGCAGAGCGTGCGAAAAGCTGAGAAATTAAAGGGGCACTAAAAAGGCATCGGGAGATTTGAAACTTGGGAAGGAAAAAAAAGTTCCCAGCAGAAAATTTCAGGGGTTGAATTTCTGCCATTTGCCAAAGAGAAGCTTGATTACATCACGATAATGTCAGGCTCTGAAATTCGGTGTGAGGTGGATGAAGGTTGGAATCAGCAGCAGATTTCTGATCCAGCATTTCAACCAGAGCAGAGAGATTGAACCCAGCGCAGGTGAGGCCGCTTGTGCTGCCCCCACACACAGAGGGAATGAAATATCCTCTGCAGGAAGATCATCAGCCCACTGGAGAATGGCATAAAACCAATAAATTAAAGCCAAAATGGAGCTAAAAATGGGAGAATTGACTTTTTTCAATGGGTTCTTCCTCTCTGATCTCATTCAAGCCTCGTCTCAGCCCATGGGTGATGGCTAAACCCAACCCAAGGTGTGAAATTCTCACATCCAGCTGAGGAGATTCCCAATCCCAACACAATCCCCGAGCTAGGACTGTACTGGGACAAGAAAATAAATCCAAGTGCCCATCCCAAGGAATGGGAACCCACAGGAAAATCAGGCAGCAGGGCCAGGGCACGGAGCTGGCAGGAAGCACCACCCTCACGGGGGATTTGGGGATTTTGGACAGCAAAAAAAGAGCCACAGGAATGGTTTAAAAATGAAGAAATTTGACAAAATCTATTAGGCTGAGGTGAAAATTTCATTGAATCATTGCTTGATTTTGGTGTGTCCCATCTCCAGCAGATTCCCCTTAAAAATTACTTTTTAGTGTTTTCAAGGAGCTGCAATTATTCTTGCAGGGTTTGGAAACCAGTCTTCCATGGGATTCTAGGATTTTCCAAGGCTGTCTCAGACAGTTCTGGTTTAAAATAAAACCTGAGCAGACTCTGAGCCCAAAATCCCCAGGCTGGGCCAGCTCAGGGGGACCAGGACACAGGTTTGGGTGGCTTTCCTGGGAATTTGGCTCATTCCCAAAAGCATCGGGATGCAAAGAAAACAAAGAGGAGGAATTGGAAGCTGGAATTGATTTTAGCAATCCACAGCAAGTGAGGGAAGCACCTTCAGTGCTGGAGCTCCCAGGTGGACAAAAAACCCCAGAAAACCAAAAGATAAATAGGGAAAAACAAAATAAACCAAGTTTGGGGATGATTTTAGCACCAAGAGCCTGCAGATGAACAATGCCAAGGTCAAAATCTTCCACCTCATCACAGTCTGGCAGCAGCAACCACCAAAGAAACAACAAAAAAAGAATTAAAAAATGCCCTCACTCCAAAACAAATTAACAACAACAACAAAAAAAACCCAACCAAAAAACCAACAAAAACCCAAAACTAAAAGCAAACCAAACCAAAAACATAAATCAAAACAAATTAACAAAAATTCCAAACCATCCAAAAACCCAATCCCCAAGAAACCCCAGATCCAGGATGTTCCTCCAAGGCTGAATTTGACTTTTTGTGGCAGAAATTGCCCCGATCTGAGGAAAGGGCACATCCCAAGGAGAACTTAGAAGCTTTTGGAGTCCAGATCCACAATTCAGTGACAGGAATGAGCAATTAAATTCCTTAGGAATTAGATAATTAAGAAATTCCAGCAGTTAATTGTCCATCAGTGGCACACCCAGCTGAAAATCCATCTGAATTTCTGGATTTTGTACAATGTCAGAAAACAGCACTTAATTCAAGTGTAAAGAGGGAGTTTAGTCCAGTTTTAGGACTGGTTTTTAACTGGGTTTAACTGTAAAACAAACAAAAAAAGTTAAAATTCCCTGACAATTCCCAGGCTTTATTCCCTTTTCTATTGGAATCCTGGAGTTTTCATCAGATCAGAAATTCAAAAAATAGCAGGGTAATTCTGGGAAGTCCAATCATTTATTTAAGCTGAAAGAAAATCAGTTTAAAAAAAAATTCAAAAAATTGAGTTTGCACATCTCAAGGCTTGTTCGAAATTTATCTGAATCCTCAGGGACAAATTGAGTCCTGATCCAAATCTCCTGGGCTGTGAACAAAGTTGGAAGATGAAAGATGAATTTGGGGCTTTTAAAGTAGCAAAATTTGGCCCAAAAAGAAAAGGTTGGAAAATCAAAATCATAAATTTTGATTTGGCCCAGTTTAAAAGGTTGGGGGGGAAAAAAAAGCCAAAAATTTGGCAAAATTTGGCTCGAAAAGAAAAGGAAAAGTTTGGAAAATCAAAATCTTTCCTGCTCAATAGCAGAGATTGTGAGAGGCAGAGATCAAACTGGAATGGTGAGGTCTGAGGGAAGGAGATTTGTTGGGAATAAATAACCCAGAAAGGCAAATTCTGGCTTTTTCTGCTGTTCCTTTCTGCTGTATCTGTATTTTCTGCTTTCAGCTTCGCTCCTGCAAAGTGATTAAACCTGGGCTTAATTTTTGGAAAGCTGGAAATTTTCTCAACCTAATTTTGGGAAAACTTGAAATTTTCTCAACACAATTTTGGGAAAAACTGGAAATTTTCTCAACACAATTTTGGGAAAACTGGAAATTTTCTCAACCTAATTTTGGGAAAACTGGAAATTTTCTCAACCTATCTTTTGGAGAGATGGAAATTTTCTCAACCTAATTTTGAGAAAACTGGAAATTTTTTCAACCTAATTTTGGGAAAACTGGAAATTTTCTCCACCTAATTTTGGGAAAATTGGAAATTTTCTCAGCACTAAAACCCCACACGGCTGCTCAGGCTAAACCTGAATTTAAATAGCTTTGAGGCCTGGGCTCCCCACTAAAAAAAAGCAATAATGGCAATTTTTTAGCAGTTTTGTTCAGGACTGGGCTCCCTCTGTGCAGTTTTTGGCTGTGCTCTCCTGCATCCCTGAGAATTCCACAATCCTGAGAATTCCAGGGGCAGCTCTCCCAGGAAAGAGCCCCCAACCCTGTCCCCAGCAAGGTTCATCCCCCACGAGCTCAAAATGATTTATGAACAAAACCCAACACCCAGATGGGCTCTGCCAGGGCTCACGGAGCAGCCAGAATCTCCACTCCTCTATTTTTGGTGATGTTTTCTCTCTAAAAAAAAATAAGTTCTTCAATCCTGAGTGAAAAAGCTGCTCCACCAAGCCAAGGTGCTCTAAGGAGGTGAAAAACTTTGTGAACTCCTCTTTGTAATTACAGGACTTGGAGCTGCGGCATCAGAAATTTCAGGTTTGCTTCGTAAAAAGAAGCAGATCCTTCTATTTAGGGAAAATTCCCTCCCCTCACACTTTTTTCCCCTCTCCCAGGATAGACGTGAAAACACCTTTGAAAAATTATTTTTTCTCCCCTAATTCTGGTTTTTGGTTTTTTTTTTTTTTTGCCGGGTGTAAGAGCCTCCGAGCGGGTGTAATTACATCTTGCAGCGGACAAGGCAAATATTTGATCTCACATTAGAATGTTTTCTCTGCAGCTGGTGGGAAATGTGGCTTCTCGCAGCAGAGGCAGAACATTTTTAAGAGCTGGGCAAGCCCAACATTTATTTGTGTGTTTGTGGGCGTGCAGAGGTGGGGACGGGAATGGGGGACGTGGGGAATGGATTCCCTGTGCCAGAGGGTGAGGGGAGATGGGATACTGGGGAGAAATCCTGTCCTGGGAGGGGTTGGGATGGAATTCCCAGAGAAGCTGGGGCTGTTCCATCCCTGGAAATGTCCCAGGCCAGGGTGGAGCACCCTGGGGTGGTGGAAGGGGTGGGATGAGAGGATTCCTGAAGTCCCTTCCAACCCAAACCAATCCATCATTCCATGGAATGCTGGTGATGGGAGAGGGAAAAAAGCTCCTAATTATGAACCTTTCCTTCTGCATTTTATCTTCTTTTTTTTTCTGCCAGGGTCAGGATTAAATGCTTGAGATGGTGTTTCTTGTTCAGACTCAGATGTTTATTAATTCTCATCCCTGTTACAGTCTCACAAACAGTGAGTGCTACAGCACTTCAAGCCAACAAACTAAAAATGGAGCTGTGTCTCTCTCTAGAAGGCATTTTAAGGATAAACTGTCCAATTAAGAAATGACACCTCAATTATTTTGACTTTTCACTCAATATCCAACCATCCCTGGCCCCAAAGTGGATTTTTCTCCCCAATCCCCAAACCCCACCCAGCCC